>JAQIWN010001190.1:0-22479 GCA_034699025.1 Entomobrya cf. arborea Gr-Col-00668
CTTTAGGTGTTTATATTTTTTTGGTTAAAATCTCGAAATTATGGTAGCCAGAAAAATATATGTATCTAACTACCCCATCTGGCCAGTCTTCAAAAAATATGACATGCAAGAATCCAAATCCAATTTACATTTACGACTTTTAGCAGCTTACTGTTATACATACTCCAATTTCATTGTAATTTATTTTACAAACACTACACTCATCTCACATCTCTCTCTTAACTTAACTACTGTAAGATAAATGATGTGGGCCGTTTTCAATTCATTTTTCATTACACTTGCTCATCACTTTATGCACTTTGTCTTAGAGTAATACTCTAATAAATGTCGAGACACTAGTAACTTATGTACGTACGCATTTACAAAATTCTTGTTAGCATGTTTTGATAGTTATTGTCTTTTCAAAAATATGATAAGCTTGAATAGGTCACCGTCACCTGCTGAACCCTTCAGATATCCTATTCTTTTCAAGAAAAATTTGCACTCTTAACTTAATTTACTTTTTGGCTAACTTCTTTTCTCATTTTTTCGTAAATTAACTTAACTTATCTGCAGTGTGCACATTCATTGCGTAAATTAGCTTACGGGCATTTACGAGCTTTACTCATCTTAAGTTGTGATTTGTGACGTTACAAGAAAATAAGAAAGTAGATACTTTTTATGTTTACATTTTATTAGAAAACAATAAGCAAATTAATATTCAGTGTGCCTAATAAAGTCGCATTAAAATAGACATGAGTGTACTTCATTGTTCTGTCCATCATAGCATAGCAATAGCAATCTTAGATGGTATTGACACGTTTCCACTCTAACAATTGTCGCGCTCCATCTATCTACCAGTGCAGTAAAATATGCGATCTAGTTGAACGGGTCATAGATTATTAGATTAGTATAATTTATTGAACTTAATTTATTGTTTACGATTTGCGATAGATAGTAGAATTATCTGGTTGTCCTGTTTAAAAAATACTACTTAAAGTATAACTCAAGTCGACTTGCTGCTGGCTATATAAAATGATTGAATGCTGCATCATGAATTACATCAAATTAAAGTTTTCTAAATAAATTGTCTCAGTTTTCGCAACATAATATTGATTCTTTAGGAAGTCTTCTTCCCTTTCAATTTAGAAACCAAATCTATTTATTTAACACAAAGATCATCACATTCTCATTTCACATTTTCAAGTTGATGTAGTTTTTATTAATCTTTTTGACTTGCCATAAATTCATGATTTATTTGCCTATACCAATTATAGCCTTGTCATGACAGAACATCATAAAAAACTTAAAATTTGACATACGCTCAACATTGTTGCAAGCATAATTTGCTTTGTTAACAATACATACTCCCGTTTTTAATTTGTCAATACTATTACTATTTGAGTTTCACTGTACAAAAAAAATGTTACAAAGTTATACATTTCATCACCACATCACAACCTTTTTCGTTACTTTGCTAGACCAAATATAAAGTCTCATTTTCATTTAGTTTTTTTTGCTGTAATTACAAATGCCTATGTTATGTACATCTTTCAAAAGGTAGATTGTAAATTACTAAGGAGCAAAAGGTATATGTTGATTCAGTTTTATTACAGTCTTTGTATACTTTGTACCTCTGCTGCGAACCAAAGCACTAAATCCAAGAATGAAGATGAGTTTTCGTTTTATTGGTTTTCCTAGGCGCAAGTAATTAGAGCACCAACTTATTGTTATTACCTTTTTACGTACACTCGCTTCAGGTATTGTAATTGTAATGTCACCATAAACATTGTTGACTTGTTCATAAAAAAATTGTACTTAGTACACTTTGTATACTGATGAATGAGTGTGCTTTAGCCACTGGCACTCAATTTCTCAATATTTTTATTCGTATTTGTTATCTGTATTAGAATTGTTTTTTGTTGGTATTAAAACCTAATCCCTTGAAAAAAATCAACAGTTATGGGCTCTACACAAGTTGATGATTCCACAGTTAATTGGCAAATTGTTTTATGGGACGGAGAGTAATAAAATACAAAAACTCTCTTTTGGATTTTGCATATTACCTATTCCTTTGAAACGAAAGTGTGTTTTAGTAGCTGTAGTAAAAATGATATAATATAGGGTTATATTCTTATAATTGCGAGCATTCTTATTTTTCATATATAAGTCAATATAGAACATTCTCTCATTTTTTTGTTTACAGTCCTTCTTCGGGCGAACCTACAACAACGTCAGTGGTATCTCAGAGTGTAAAAATGGAGGCAGATGTGAGATAACGAAGAAGAACAGAACTTCATGTAAATCATGCCGCCTCCGAAAATGTTTGTCAGTTGGTATGTCCAAATCAGGCTCCAGATATGGCAGACGCTCCAACTGGTTCAAAATTCACTGTCTCCTCTCCGCCCAGAGTCAAAACGGTGGGATGAATTCAACCTCCGAAGCAAATAACAATAACTCCTCTGCCACCAACAATAACAATCCACCAGGAGCATTTCCACCGAATAGTTTAGGTAAAAGTCCAATACCCTCCACGGTGACTTCTCTAGGCTCACTCAGTGGCAGTAGTGGGGAAGATCGGGAAATGAGAGACAGATCTGAGCGCGAAAGAACTCCATCAAGTAGCGCCTCACGAAATGGATCATCATCGAATGGGTTGCCACCAGCATTTTCTTCCTTTGCCGCAGGTCTCAGCCCAGAATCTCGTGAGCAGTTCCTAGCTTCTTTAAATCGCAAGTTTGCTAATCCTGAATTGGCCGACTATTTACGTGCTGCTGGAGTGGCAGGTATGGGAATGCCTGGTCACGCTGGGTTCCCCATGCCTGGCGGTAAGCACATGATGGAACGGGATGATGACCGTGGCGAAGATATGTCACGAACCACTACAACAAGAAGTCCAGGGTCTCTGGAGTCCCCTAATTCTGAAGCCTCTGATGAAAACAAAATGTCAAACTCTCTTTTTACCATGCCTGCTGGATCTCCATTAGAGGTCAAGCCTAATGATCTCTTACCCTTTGACTTTTTAACAAAGATGGGCTATGATCCTTTGCGACTTTGGCCAGCAATGCTAACAGCTGCACCACACAGTTTGCATCAATTCAACCTCAATCCGTATCGTTTCATGTTCCCCGGTGCGTTTCCTGGTGCTTTTCCTGGTAGTTATCCACCAACTGCGGCAGCTCCGTCAATCCCATCACCATTATTGAATGGGGCAATTCATCCTAGCAAACTACTTTCCGCTGCTGCGGGTATACCAGAGGGATTGACCTCACCCATTGCTAATTTACCAAACACTATGAGTGGCGCTGAAAGAGATGGTGGAAGAAGCTCAACGAGTATGAACAGTGGCCACCAACAACCAACTACACCAACTAGCAATCACGGTAGTCCGAATCATTCCATTAGGAATCGCGTTACCCCAGTTGTTCCACCATCATCAAGTTTGACTCTCACACCTCCCATTAGCCATCACAGCTCAGACGAACCTGTTGTAGGGTTGCCTGTGCACAAGGTGCGCGGTGCGCCTACTCAAGATAAGCCAATTGACTTATCTGCTAAAAGCACAAACAACAACTACGTCGATGATGATTACCAAACAAAAAAGTTTAACCGCTTGAATGGAGCACTTTCACCAACTGAGTCAGATAGTGAAGATGAGCATGAAAACATGAAACGGGGCGATCTTCGACATCATCACCACCACTTTCTTCATCATCAAATGAACTCCGATAGGGAATACGACTCTGAAGCTGATAATGAGCCGCAGTCCCTAATTAAAAGCGAGATAAGCAGGAACAGCGATGATGACGAGCGAGTTGATTCTGATCGAGATGAAGATGACGAAGCTATTGGGGTTGCAGCTGAAGATTTGCGTAGCAGTAATAATAACAACGAACTGTTAAAACCTGGTACGAGGAGAAGGTCTTCAAGTGGTAGTAGGGATGTCCGAAGTCCAAAAAGGGAAAGAGTGTCGACTCCTCTTGATTTAACAAGAAGCACCTCAAGCACTCCTGTCGCTCCACCAAAGATTGCTACGTAAGACTATTAAACTGTCCATACATAGAGATAATGTACTAGACACACAACCCGTACGCGCCTTTCCTTCACTATTTTTATGGTGTGAAATATGTACTGTTTTAGTAGAAAATGAAAGTTTTAAAGTAAGAATGCATGGGCTTCAATGGCCAGTATAAATTATATGCGATTAGATTTGTACAGATTTAGACTTGAGAGGGTTGTGGTCAACTACAAAAAGTGGGCAAGATAATAATAATATGACAGCTTTTAAAGCAGTGTATGTACTTAAAATTTACGGATATCATACAGTTTTTTTGGAAAAGGAAACAATGAGTATTTGCATAGTGCTAGTGTGTCTTCAATGCATTCCCTTCATCATCATCCGACTCAAAATGTATTTATAACTACATTAGCTGTTCCTGGTTCCTTTTGTGCAAGTTAGATAATTAATGACATGGTGCCTTGTTTACTTTTCTCCAAAAAATCGTACCCTCTCTCTAATAGTGTTGAATATTTTTATTTTGTAACTTTTCCGAACCAACAAAAAGTTCAATCCTGTAAATATAATGTAGGAGAATTTTTTTTCCCCTTCCAGTAGAAAAGTTTCCTATAATGATAAAGAAACATTAAAAGCTATTAATTACTTTAGGTTTCATTAAGAAATTCAAACGTTATGCATGCGTAGAGCATGTTGTTCATCATGACCAGGCCGAAAAATGCAATATTTTTAAGTAGATTTAAAAAGGTAGTCATAATATTTAGTTTCGATTCGTGTGTAAATTTTAGCTAATTTTTATTGTAAATGTATGGTGTAAAAATACATTATGTAAAAAATTAAATTATGTACCGGTGTGCCCAAGACATTGTTAGAGATGTATCATTTACAAAAAATATCAACTATATCATCTACTGCCTTATTGTCACACTAAAACAGTTTCACTTGTATCATATCATCCCGTGATTTCTTCTTCTGTAATAAACGAGACAGTTTTTCTGCTCTCATAGTATTCTTCATGTTACACACACTGTGTACTGTTTCTATAATACTATGTTCTTCTCTCAGATAAAATTTAAAGTTTCATTAAAAGTCTCAATCTGGGTGGTACACATAAACCAGTTAGTTACTACTAATCTGCATTGCATTTACCTTCATCGCGAACACCTCAGAAAATAATATTTAATATTTTTCTACGCAGAGTTATTGAAGCGTCAAAACGATCACCATTCTACCAGCATGGAATCTCATTTATAATTTGATCAAAACTCTTTAAAAAGGCATTACAATGCTAATGATTACGCGTGTGTGTACTCAACATACCCAGAAGTGTTATTATATGATGATGACGATACTCTATTCACTCATTAATGGCTTAGGTGATTCCATCCCTATCTTTGATTAATCAACCTTTACCTCGTCTCAACATTCAAAATGTGTTGATCACCCTCAACAAACCATAAACAAGAATTACCAAAACAATTAATACATATATAACTCACCATAAACTCAATAAATCTTAGATGTGTGCACTCCTAAAAACACATTTTTTCTCACTAGAAGTAGTAGTGATACAAGTGTATTTTTTTTCGTTTATTTTTTCAAAATGCTACACATCACTATCACACTCAAATTATTTTTTAAATAAGTTTCACAGAAGTGTGTCCTTTTGTTATTATTATTATTTAAATGGATAACTTGCTATTGTGGTTTCTACAAGTGTATAAATCGTGTACGTGTGTCTTTTAAGTAAGAAAAATAATAGTATCTTTATTGTGTATATCAAAGTTGTTGACAAGATTTTTTTATATATTTGTACATTACAAATCATGCGAGAAATTTAGTGCTTTGTATAGACATAAAAATGTTGATATATTTGCATCGATAGGAAATATTTAACTAATATAATCTACAATGAAGAAATGAGATGATGGAGGCGTAAATATATTTACAACAAAAAAAATTTTAAATTTATTCTTTACCCATTTCAAAGACTCTTGTTCTGGTTAGATAAATGGATTTCCGCCAAACAAATTTTTTAAGAACAATTATCGTTGAAAAGGCCCACACTTTAACATTTTTGAGATACTGACGAATTTGATGAATGTTGTGGGCTATATTGATGATAGTGATACACCTTGCGATAGGGATATACGTATAAACACAAACTAACGTACTTGAAATCAAGTGAAGATGTTCCTTTGTGACATGGTGTGGATGAACAATTTTAATATTTAGGTGAATTGGTATAATGAAAAATTGTGTGTTCTACTGAAAATCTATCTGTCTTGTCCTTTATCAAAAATACAGAAAAGAGAAAATGTAATAATTACACTGATTATCATTCTAGTAAAGTTGTTAATATGCATAGTATTGTTATTCGTATGTAAATAGTTTGTGTGTGTGCATTTTTTTGTTGAATTTTTGTTCATATTTACTTTAGCATGAAAATGTGAATTGCAACATTTATAAGAAATATAGTGCTTGTATACAAAAAAAATGATCTGAAGTATGGAGATTTTTGATGAATATTTGTATTATGAAAAAAGATTCTCTTGGCGTTTTTTAACCGTTATCATTATTATTGTACGTTTTTATTATTATGATTTCTGGTTATTTATGTATCACGAAGGTTGATTTCATAGTCAAACCTTTTCACAAATATCAGAAAGGTTTTATATTTCTATCTAAATGTATTATTGTATTTTAATAAAATAGAATTGTAAAAATAATTTCATCTTGTTGTTCAATGAATTGGGTTAATCGGTTGTGAAAATAGATGTTATATACGAAATAATTTTTAAGATTTTTTTTATATAAACGCGATTCAATGACCATCGTGAATGTGACACCTTCAGATTTGAGTCCATCCCGTTCTCAGTTTTTATTTTCAGTGGTGGTAATAAGAATTAAATAGTTAAAATATAAGCTTATTACAAAAATGCTATGTAATGTATGTATGTATCTATATATATCCACCAATTTTAATTTAAGTTCAACATGTTATAGATTAAATAGACCAGATTGGATGTAAGTTTGATAAACAATGATAATACCAAACACTATTCTCTCTACGCAATGCAATGGAATAATATAATTATTACGAAAATAAAAAAGACATAAGTACGTCTATTATTGAAACATGCAATTTTTGTGCGATTTTTACTGTCCTTTTCATTCATTTCATTTACTTATTATTTGACAGTTTTGCTTGTGTAATTATGATGGAGCATACTTTATTCATATCTTGCGTAATAAGCGATTAAGAAAAAATCGAAAGCTAGAATGTACATCTTTTTTTCTACTAAAATGTTCATAAGCATATTAATTCTCACTCTTTTGCAAAATATCAGGCCTCTCGTGATGATCATTATCATTCATCTGTACATAAAGTGTTTGCAAATACACATTACACAGTGACGGTGGGACACCTATCATTTTGCTTAAATCATTTGATATCATGAATCAAGAAGCTTATTTAAATCAAGTTGGTTTTTGATATTAATTATTAAGTAGTTACTAATTACGTGACATGAGAGGAATGAAAGGGAAATTAAGTCATTTTTTGAATACATGTCTCTAATAACCTTAATTTGTACATAAGCTGTCCTTTCAAATATTAGGTAATAACACAGTAATAATAAGCATCACTTTTGAAATGATATATTTTAATCCTGTTTCAAAAAGCGTCATCATCGTACCGCTGCCGCGGTTCTAATTTGCGAAGATAAATATTGCTGAATCTACTTGCACGTATCTAGTCATCCAAAGAGTCTGTGTTAAAGATAAATAGTTTGATTCGCTTTATAGTTTTCTTGGTCATTTACTGAATGGCTGTTGTGCATTTATTTCTTACGTGACATATTTATTCCTCTAAACGAGTACACAAGAAATCAAACGAAATGGTCCAAAGATATTGTGATATGATTCAGCAATTTTATTTCGGAAAAAAATAATTATACAGGATTTTTTACTAAACATATTTTGTTTGCATGTTTGTAATTATAGTCATTTTGGTTCCTGTTTGTATTCAATGATGATTTCACAATTCGTGGAAAATAATTTCAAGACGCTCTTTTTTGCTGAAAAACAAAAAGAGAGCGGTTCCAGAAAAGGGTATATCTTTAAAATAATCATGATTATCAAGGTTGCCTGACGCGTTTGTAAATTCATTTGAGCTTGCACAAAGTCATTGATAATTACAAGTCTAGTGCTAAATTTTATATAATTTACTAAATCATGTTACTTTATCTTTTCAGATTTTTAACATTTAATTGAACGCAAGCATTGATGCATAATTATTGTTATTGCTAGTCGAAAAATTCTTTTGAGAAATATTCATGTAGTGATAATGACAGTGTGAACCATCAAGAAGGTTATCATTTTTAAACGCTTATATTGTATTACATATTACAGTTCTACATGATTTAGTACCCATTTTTATACCTGATTTTATCTTTTTAGTATTGCCATCTGTCAGATACATGCTACGTCAGAATAAATGTAAATTCAACCTTTGGAAAAAAACTGGAGCTACGAAATTATTTATAGAGAGACAGCTAAACACCTGGACACATGACCTTTCAACAGGACACAAATATTTGTGAAGGTAAAAGGAAAATTAAGATTAATCTACTAACTACAACGCAATAAAAGCCCTGAAAACTCGAACTAGTACTTCAATCAGTGCTAACGAGCTTAGGGGAACAAAACAAAAGTACAAATTAAGATAAGCGTTTGTGTTTCAAAGTACCCCTAAGTACCCGCACCCAATGCAGTTTCTGGAAAACGAATCAACATCTATTTTTTATACAAAACATTATTTTTGTTTTCAGTTTCATGGATCTATAGATAACTTGTACAAAAAAACATTATGCAAATAATCGAAAATATTACCTAACCTGATAGCAAGTACCTTCTAGTCATGTTTATACTGTTATACCTCTTGTAGTGTTAAATTTGAGATAAATAGCATGTCATCTAATGAGGTAATCAATAAATATAAATGAAATAGATAAATTTAACATCTAACTGTACAAATATAAAGTGAAATTTGCGTTAATTTCCAATCTTTATATTAGTAAACTTCTTATACAAAATGGACTTAAGTTCTACAACAAGACATGTATCTTCTTTGTTCCTCACATCACATTAAACCCAAGGTGGTAGTAAACCTTGTGTTATGAATCACTTAAATTGAAACCAAAATACTAACTGACAGCAGTCGAGATTTGACTTAAACACCATTTTGATACAGACGTAATAATATAAACAAAAGTCCATTTATAAAACAGCAGAATAGAACAGTGAAATATATGAACCGTATCAACTTTTGCTGCTGGCATTACTGGCCTAGAACGAACTCTTTTTTGTGTTCATGTCATGTCATGTTATATACTTGCGATAACAATTTCATACCCAATTCCTCGCACAACGAACATAAAAAATGCTAAACGTACTTTTCAAAACTTATGGAAGCACAATTCCTTCCTCATGTTGTAGGCCAAGGTTTTTCTCGCTCTAAAGATCCAGATCACCACGTAAAAACATTCTGCCATAAAAAGCCATTGTTCCACTATGAATATCTCGGAGAAGAAGCAGAAAACTAACAAGAAGCCCATTACACGAAAAAAACTTGGTATATCGCAAGTCATTTTGGTGTAGGCAAACCTTGTTTCAACAATGTTTCTTTTGATGCTCTCCCAAAAAAAGTAAGTAGCTCTTCTTTGCTTGCTTGTATGAATCATCATCCCCATTTAACCATTATTGAAAGCGAAACAGAAAGCGAAGAGCAGTTGAAAAAAAGTAGTAGAGCAATGGCAGCGGATACCTGTTGCTGTGACGGATGCCTAAGACAAACTGATCCAATTGTTACAGTTCTCTTTTGCTTTATACCGTCTAGACTGGAGCAGTCTGAGGCAAGCATGCAAGCAATCTAACATATTATACACTCTTTGCAGGATTCTTCGTTATGCAATGTGCTTTTTCTATTTTGTGAACTGGTTGGTACTTTAAAACGTACATTAATGATACAAGAGATGCTATTGTTTAAGCAGCTTTGCAACTGACAGGGTTGATATAGATGCTCTAGTGCAGCTCAAAGCTTCAGTTCATCATCGACCTTGCGTTGGTTAAGGTGGTTGCGGATGAAGTGCGTTCATAAAAAAAAATCGTGCTGTCTTAATGATGTCTTGTCTGATCTCATTATTTTCCCGTAGTATTATACAAACGAATAATAATGAATGACAATAAATAGAACTATATGGGCGAATGATGATGATACCGATCATTGTTGAATTAGTAAAGGTGAATAAAGAACAAGCGTATTTTCTTTATTGAATATTATTAGATTTATTGTGCTCTCATAAAAGGGTGTGCAATGCCATGATAATCATATATCTATAAAATTTCATGTATATTTTCTCAATACATTAAATCACACAAATAGTAAAATGAAATACAATTACCATTTTAAAAGATTTTTTCTTCTCATCCGTGTTATTCAATCTGAAGGATAGATACGTTTCAGGATGATACGGTAAAATCAACAACAACTGAGTCTAATTTTGAGCCTTATTCAAGTCAATGTCAGCATGTATTAAAGAACATTACACGGCACTTTTGAAATAAAATATATTTATATACTGCTCTCTCTCTCTCGTCTTGAATATTAAAAAAGTCACAAGGGTGGCATAAATGCTCTGATTAATGTTGATGGGATAAATATCTGATCAAAATTACCACAAGTATATAATTTAGGAAGGAAGGGATGACCTTCATAATCTAAAAATCATATTAAATAATGTTCCACTACAAGATTTTATCGAAACGCCTCATGATGGTATTTACTGAATCCATTTCATAAAAAATAGTAATCTTATTGTAAATCAATGTTGCTCTTCTGCTCTTCTCTCTTATAGTGGAAGATGAGTGTTGGAAGTGAGAGTGCATATAGTACATTAACTATGTTCACACTCCATAATATTCATGATAAAGGCTCTCATCCATCCACCATCACAACTCAAGATTGTAAATTCGTTATTATCCGCTTGGAAAAGGTTAAGGATAAATGGCTGACTAACAACTTTAAAATGGTTTTCTGGTGCAGATATTTAGTTCGAAAATGACGAGTATATCACAATGTGCCCAGTGATTTACGGTAATAGCGATCAAATTTATATGTAAATTCAGAAGAAGTATGTAATGTACATAATTCACCGTGATATAGTTTCATGCTGTCGGTTCTTTTAAATTATGGCTGCTGCTGCAAGTGGTTTGCCAGGGTAAACTTGAAGTTTTTAACCTACCACTTTTTGCATGGCATCACAGCATACTTTTTGAACGTGAGAATCCTTTTCGAAATGAAGTTTATAAAATTGATTTACTAAATCACAGAGAGTAAACGTGTCTGCCAATGAATAAATAAAGCGTGGCTGTCATTGTCAATAACTATAATTTGCGTTATTAATCCTTATTGTTTGTTTATAATACCTACGTGTCTGTTCATATACACGTTGTTGAAAAACTATGTTCAAGTCTCCGTGTGTGGGTTTACAATACAAAAAGAACGTTTTTAGATGTTGACTAACCATACGTGGTAAAAATGCACAGTGTAAAAAAAGTGTACCCGCAATGCTTACTCAATTAGAAAAATAATTTGGTCTAATTTTTAGCAATAACATTTTTGAGTAGATATCAGTAGCAATTGAAAAAAACATTACCACATTTAATAAGTTACGTACAACGTATATTTTAAATTGATTGCTCAATCTTTTTTTTTTTCAAAATTCGAAGCATATATATTTATATTTATTTTGAAGTACACGCATGATGCATATAATACGACTGTCATCGTGTGCAATGCACCAAATAAGATGTGTATGCTTTGATATAAATATATGCCCAGCAGTCGAAAGAGTCAACGATAATGACAAAAGGCCTATCGTTGCAAATGGCAAAGACACCATTAATTTGTGCTTATCCCATGACATACCCATGTAATATTTCCGCTTAGATGAGGTTGAGACCAAGAGTGAAGGTTACATGCACAATGTTTAATGTTAGATCATGTTACACAACCTAATAAGCATACAGATGACATAAAATAGCGTAACGTCTAACAATGAAGACATATATATTTGTTTAAAAAAAGTAATGATAAATATGTATACAAGTAAGATCTTAAGGGCCTACACTACTACACGACTTGATTTAACTCATGCAACCTTGTGATCTGCTTCTCATTGTTTTCAATTCATTTTTTGCAACTTCCTTCCATTTCACGCTTGGCAGAATACTTGCTGAACCCAATATAAGACTTACATTGTTATATTTGCTATTATGCACTTTTCATATATCACTTTGTAGAATTGTCGTCAACTATAAATGCAATTTTACTTATAGATATAAAGTATTATTTGGCACTTTATGCACAAGTACATGTTTTGTGATCCGTTTTTTATAAACGTTAACCTGAACCAGAGACTAAAGCAGCGAGGAAGTTTAATGGCAGCAAAACAAGATCGTTACTGTTACTTAACTGTAAGATTTGGCAACATGATAATATGATTCATTCTTATAAACTTGACTACTATGGCATGCTAATTTTCGTTTTCAATGCAGAATTCGTCTGCATTTCATATAATTTTTGCTAGTTCACCGTGTTACATACACTTTGCACATTTATTTCAAGGCGACATTTTTACAAGATCTAAAAAAATTTAGCAAGTGCAACAATGATAATATTTTTGTTTTCTTTAGCTTTATAAAGTGATATATGCCAAAACATCAGTGAACGGTTATCATTATTGTTATTATTCATGTCAAGACATTAAATAACCTTTATTCGTCGTGAACAACTAAAATAGTATTAAAGCATTGGGGAGCTAAAATATACAAAATCTTGGTTGCTCCCTGAACAGTTGGTAAAAAAGAAACAAAATTTGTTCATTTGTTGGTCATAATGTTTGTGAACATGCGTACGACACGACAAAATTGACAATGCATAATATCAAAACTCTATCAAGAGCTAACTTCATCATTTGATGATGCACGTACACTTTTATTATTATTATTCGCCAGTGATATTATCTTATCACGTCATGGCGCTTCGGGCATTCGGGCCAATGCAATTCAAGATGAGATAATTAAATTAATAATTTCAACTCTAATTATCCATTCTTATTCGCATAAAAAATCAGAAATAGTCTCTTTAACAGTCCAATACTTTTTTTTATCTTTTGTGAATCTATTATTTTTATTGTTGTGATAGATAAAGTAGCAAAGGTTAAACAATAAAATGAAATTCCTCCAATACATTCCATTTACATTTGTGACACGTGCGCATCATCTTTGATAACATATTTTTTTATGTTCTAATGGGGTTGTAAACATATCTAAACTGCACATCCCTACAAAACTAAACTTCTGCTTGGCTGGCACACACGAAGATGTGTGGTGGTTAGTCGTGATAATTTGAAAATTTCATGCCGTTCTCTGACGCTGTTTTATGTGTCAATAGAAATTTGATGCGTCAGGAATCGTAGGAGTGATTATTTGATAAGTGATAAAAGGTAAGATTTTAAGAAGTTTTATAGGCATTTAGTCACGATTTTTCGAGTTTGATAACAAAATGATTATTTGATTTTATGACGATTAAAGTCTCGAAAATGATTGTAACTTTTAAGATTGTCAGTGCTCAAAAGAACATTACCGTCATCATCAGGATCATTTAAGGACTGATAAGCGATAGCAAAATGTGTGCAAAGTTTAATTTGCTACCAGAGATGCTTACAGTATCTACAGTGTATAATTGTCTCACACAAGTAATGAGTGACGAACGTTGCATTTTAATTCATTAATATAAAATATATGTAACGCTTTGCATCATCGAATCATTATTGCCACCACACCATACATTCAACAATCTCACCCCATCAGCTTCACTACTGTCACGACTCACATTTTCACAAAAATAAGGATGAAGAAGCCCAATAAATCAACTTGTAAGAAATAACTCCTACATTAATTTAAATGATTGTGACTTCATCGTATGAGTTCATGCAAAACATTTTGAATTGAAAACAATAAAGACGGGATCGGATATCTTTGGGTGTTTAGTAATACGAAACAAATTGCCCCATCACATTTTTTTGAATTCTGAAACGTAGAACGTGCTTTCTTGATTGATGAAGCTTACAAAATTTAAATTCTTTTAAAACGAGTTGCTTTTACTCGTGTTAGTACTTCTTGTGCATCAACTTTATATTCTCTGTTAGACTTGATGAAAGAACATATTTACATCATCAGTACAATGTCGAATGTAAGTTCAAATGGTACTCCATTTTGCGAGAAACATGAATTACAGAAAGCTACCTATTAAACTAACTGCAATGAAGAATTAGGGACGAATACAGAAGATAGAGTGTCCGGTTGCTCTCTCGAAGACAAAATATGACATCGACATCACTGGGGAAAGCAGGTATGAACATGGAAAACAAAGACAAAAATCAGTTTTAATCTAATCGAATTCATTGCAAAACAAAACAAATAAAATATTCATGGATATTTTTAGCAACTGTTGTTGAATGTCAGATTACATACATGTGTATATCGGTTACACTTTGAAATGCAACAATGCTGCAAATAAGATAACAACAATAGATCAACCATAATTATTTTCTGTCTGTTTTGATGGTTTATTGTTTTGTGAAGATGATAATAAGACAATACTCTTATACTTGTCCATAAAGTAAGAATCCTCACTGAAATTTTTATCTTGAAGAAAACAAGATGTTTACACATTATATACTCTAACATATTCAATATTAGCTGTAAATATGAAATACGTTTGGCTGACTGCCTGGTTGTCTGACTTTGGTGAACAAGTAACTATCATCAACGATGCGCTTAATTGCATTATAATGCCAATCACAACTGTTCGGCAATCGTCATCTTTCAAGAGGATATTAAAACACATCCATACAACATCATCTTCATCATTGTGAAATATCATTAACAAAACTAAGTGTATAGTTTACCTTATACTATACTTATAATAAACCCGTCGCATCTGATTTTAGCATATATATATATATTAAATATTATGGATGGATTAAATAGATGCAGTTTGGCAAATGACTCGTTTTTTCCAAACATGTTCCTCTAAAGAAACACAGTTGAGTCAATGCATATTTCTCTCATCTAGCTGATTATAAAATCAGCGAAGAAATATTTTGTTAAAGGAAAAATATGTGTACACGCGTAAAAGAGTATATCAAATTTCAATTCTGTTGTAAAATAAAAGAGTTAAATCCTGAAACCTGAGTGGAGGTACGCTCTTGAGTGGTGTTATTAAATCATCACACGCACAAGTTGCATCTTGAAACAATATTTTCGGATAACTTTCTTTTCTACTCAAAGATTCTTCGTATACTTATTAATATGCGAGTATATATTACTTTAAAATGAATTTTAAATTCTGAACCAAGTGTATTAATTAATGTTAATGCATATGACTATATGATGATTTGCGCATAAGATCCGTAAGTAAGTTTATCATGCAATATGATAGAAAAAATAGCTATCATCATCATCACTAGTACACATCAGCAGAGAAATACAATGACGACAATGATGATGATACATTGCGGAACGTCGCAGCAGCTAGATATAACGTGTCAGAAAATTGAGATAGGGAGACAAGGGTATAAAATGTATGATGGTGATTTGTAAATTGTTTTTAGACGAGTTCCTTGAGTAAACAACAGCAATTATGTAGGAAGATACAGTGGCAACTCAGCAGTATAAGCAATAGTTTTGAATGTATACAGAAAAAGTTTTTTTTAAATGAACACAATTGATGATATGATCAACTAAATAGAATCACAAGTAATAAGATAGACTGATGTTACGTTAACTAGATATAACCACAATACATGCCTCTGAATTTGCTTAAACAGCAAGTTTTTTTTTTACAAAAAATAAAATCTTCTTTTTTACAGAAAATAGAAGAACAGAACAACCTCATATCGTCATCATATAGTCTGAAAGTTGATGCCAGCGAAAAAGTCAGAAAAGCAATAGAGAAAAACGATGAGTGGTGGTGGTGATAGTAGAATGGAATAGTCAAGATTTATGGCATCCGATTCCATTAATTGGTAGATCATTTATACATTTCAGGATTTGTAAAAAGCTCAGAAACCATAACCATTCTTCTTGTTCTTGTTTTTTCATCTTTCAGGCTTTTGTTCTTGCTTCTTATGGATTACTTTACAGCACACCGCGCCGAGTGTGTAGTTTATGTTTATTCATTTACCTGTGTATTATATGCATCATGATAGTCTGTTATTGTAGACAGGACAATGGTGACTAATCAAGTGGGAGAAACGATTGCCAAGCCTTCGGCACAACCCCAAGTCATGAAAAACTGAACAAAGCTGATGACGAGTGAACACACATGCATGCATGGCTTTTTGGTATAAAAGATATCATTTTTATATGTAAAGTGGTAAGAAAAACTAATACATATTCTCCAATAACATGATATACCTACATATGCCTACAAAACTACAGACATAATATGATTTTTTTTCTATACGTGATTTTATGATATCCGATTTTTTGGCATAAAAATATAGGCATACATAATATGTATTTATATACGACACTTCTATACCATTCCAAAATCTACACAAAGCCAATTCTCCATTTTGCCGTTATAGTTGCCTACCTCAAATATTCTCAGAGCACGAAACTTTAATTTATCAGGTTATTGTTGGTCACAAAAATATCGACAAGGAAGGGATAAATATCTGTATGATATGATGATGGCGATCATATAATGACGGTGGATGTTATTTTTTGAAATCTGAAATACATGCAAACTTTGGGAGGTAACAATTTTTTTTCAAATAATATTTTTCCCTTCTTTTGTATTTTTCAAGAGGAAAACATGCAAAATTACAAGAAAAACTGAACTGTATCCATATATGTGTGACTAGATGTTCTTTGTTGTTGTTGGTTTGAAAATTGGTGATGGGATCACCATAATATGCCATGCAGTAAAAGAGGGGTTGGTAGTGGTGTGCCTGTCATGAAGGATTATTAGTCGTGCCAATTGCAAATCATCATCAAAAGTCAACGTGTATCACATACTAAAAAAAATATAATTCTCTTTCTTGTGGTGGTATGAATCCTTTATTATTATGCATCATCATCATCACTATAACCATCATAGATGGATGAAAGAGGAATATGCCGAAATTATTATTTCTTTTTACTATTCTTTAAAATGTTAATATACGTATCAAATTCAGTAATATTCACAAAAAAATAAGAGCCTGCATAACCTTATCATATCATTTTTCCTCAATTCCCATCCATCCATTCAATTTTTCTATCTAATTTTTTTGTAGAAAAATGCTAATCATTTTGTCATAATCTATATCTTGTGCCTCTTGACAGGGCAAGTTTTTCTTGAAAAGTGAGTAAACTAGAAAACACTTGTTTATACCCTTTACCCTTTCGTATGTTGTCAGATCGTTCGGAGAAAATCTATAGTGAAATGAAGCGCGCACACCACAATAAAATACGTAAGAGCAGTGACTGCTTCTGAACTACATGATTATGATTATGATGACGACGAACAATTGCTTGCGTTTACTGGCTCGAAAGAATTTTCAGAATGTGGAATTATTTGAAGAAAAAAAGCTAGTCGAAAAATATTGTAGACATCATCCACTTTTGCGATATATACATATATAATTCTTATTTGCATAAACATGCCGTATGTGGTGCTAACTTAGTTAGTCGTTATGCTACCCCACCAGGAACGAATGAAAAAAAGAAGGAGCAGCAAAGAGGAACTTTAAGGTCATCATCATCATTAAATTTTGTAAGAAAAAATATAATCGATGATGCTACTAGATTTCATAAAGACATGAAGGAAGAGACGCAACAAGAAGTTTCAGTAATGTCTACAGTCTATATACAGAGAAGCCTATATAGAGATAAGAGACGCATCAAGAACTACGACATCCACTAATTTGTTATATATTTCAATAACGTATAATGCAACCGAAAAGTGTACAATTTCTAACAAAATAACTATTGATAGCTTGGTATTAATTTAGAAACCATTTCAATTATCCATGGCTTATGTATCAAAGCTTTTTTATGTCACATAATCGCATTGTATGCTGGGCTTTCAATTTAGTTTGTTATTTTGTACTTACATGATAAATTAAAATATTTATGTTTTCTCCTTTTCATCTCGAAATTTGGCAATTAGATCGAATTAAAATAATCGTGAGACCCCACTGTTTATAACATTTTATGCTGAATACTGAATAATAATACGTAAAAACCAGATAGCTCTATTTCACTATCCTTTCCCTGCCCACTTACTGCTGCGCACACTTCTGCTTTGTATTCCTTGAGTAAACTCAAATAATTATTTTTTTGGTAACAGATACGATAAAAATCTATCAACAAAAATTTTCGTGTTTGGCTGTCAGTAAGTATTCTTTGATCTGTACGATTCATTATATGAATTAGCCAGCTCCAATGTGCGGTGTCGTTTACCAAATAAAAATGTCCGATGATTATTTGTATTGAAATACCATCAACATGAATGATCACCAGTTTGAAGGCATAGGGTTGAATTCTAAATGAAACAGCTTTGTCGCTCAAAAAGTCTAATCCAATCCAGATGTATACGATAGCGCACATGCACATTAGGTTTATATATGTGCTATGTGTACAATATGGATGGGTACATGGCTAAGCGGCATTTTTTTTGTTACGTCATTATAAAAACATTGCGGTTGCAACTGATTTTCTTTCAGGTCTTTGACAAGTTATTTATCGGTAAGCAGAGTGGGCATAAAATTTAGCCAGTTGACATTTGGACAAAAGTATAAGTTGAAGATCACCGATCTGATTGTGCATTATAGGTAGCTACCAATGTACCCTATTCAAAAAAATATGGTAGTCGAATGCGGCTGCTTAAGTCACAATGAAAAGGATAATATAATCAACTAATCTAGTACTGGTTTAAGAGAACTAATGCACACTTGCCGTATACATGTCCTAACTGACATCATCCTGTGCAAAGGTTTATATGTTCTCTTCTAGCTTGATGAACCGGATCTTATGCTAATGTCGAAAAACAAACTAAGAAGAATACTATGGATTATTTGATAAACTAGTGAACAGAGGCAGAGATGGAGTAGATATTGAGATAAACTTGTTTCAGTCACCTTTCTTCTTGTTAGTCTTTTGGAATAATGGAAATTATGGCAGTGAGAGGTAAAAAAACATGGTGACAAATGAGCAATGAAATATTAATGTGAAAGGGGCAAAGTGCCCTACTGTAAATAATTCCAAACATGAATATACAAGAACCAATTCTAAATCTGTAGTGAAATTATTTTCAGGAAAGGAGCTATATTAAATATATGCTCATGAATTTATGTACAATCTTATGAAGGTATATTACTATAAACTAAGCTTCAAGTGATCATCGGTGGGTAGTCCGCCGCATGCTGACAGTTTTGAAAAGAGTGAAGACGGGCAATTGTAAAAAATCGATGTGAATGATTGTTCTTTTTTCTTATTGAACTTGAATAAAATGTGAAAACACTACGAATGCATTTGAAGAACAACGCTACGAGCTTCCAGAAGTTAATTTTGAACTTCTTGAACAGTTTGGCATCATGCTACAAGCTGCCTTCTTAATATAATTAAAGAATGCAAACGTATTTTTGTTATCCAGCTACTCCAAGACATTTGCATTGGCATCCGCTCGCTCTTCTTACCTGCCACTTCTTGACAAATTACTTTTGTAGGGATGATGATAACAGTCAGCTTGCACGTTGTATCGTAACCAGTAAAAGTGTGATTCAGTTTTTTTCCTGTATACAGTGTACACGCACCGAAAGTTGTAGGAATGGACAGAACAAATTGAAGGATGGCTTGCTGGATATGTGGCAGACTTCCAAAGCTGTCAACTTGAAACAAATCATGTTCCACTAGAGATTTACCTGTACAGCTTCATATCTGTGAGTCAGCCTGCCTGCTGCTACCTTGCCGCCTCGACGATGACTTCTCAAAGTTTTGTTTCAACTGACTTGGACTGCACACGGAAGAAAAACGAATTGTAATAATAAGTGCCTTGTTTTCTCTTTTTGTTTCTTTTTTAAACTAAACTCTTAAAGCTATGCGCTAGCCTCTTTTACATTTGCGTGGAGAACTTACATCATGAATCATCGTCACAAGTTTTTCTTTTAATTGTAACTATTTCACCCGGTTTCATTTTATCCTATCCTGCCTTACTGAGATTTCCATTGTTGAAAATTACTACCTATTTTATGAATTGCACACATTTGTATAAAATTGTCTTGATATGGATTTCAAAAGCAGTATTAGTACAGAAATCTAAAACTTAAATCAACTTGTACATTTTGATGTATTGACTGGGGCAATTAGAAATGTCACAATTTAAACATTTACTTTTTGTGAAAAATTTCAGGCAAAACCCGTCAAACTGTTTCAAATGTACTCTTATAAAACTGTCCAGTGTTCTTCTTTTAATAATAATTTTAGAGAGCAAAACCGCACATCACATATCACGATCGACGAACCTTCCTACAAGATAATTAGTACCTTTGGAAAATAAACTCCCTTTTTTGGTTTGTTTGATAGCATTCTATCATTCTTCATTATCCTACATTTATTCCATCAACAAGTAAAAATTTTCCATAATGTTCACGATCGGAGAGTAACATTCAATTTTAAATGTAGGTAAAAGGCTTCACTCCTGAGGTAAGTAAAGCTTGTTACGATGCATCTAATTCATAACATTTACCATTAAATATGTATATGGATCGTATCATATCATCTCGAGGCTGCTATTATTAGTTGTCCTAATATAATTTTAAGGTGTTACCGAAAGCATTATTTTTTTCTTTCTCTTACCATCTCCCTCGTAAATACCTTCTTTATCAGTTTTTATCTTGGTTGTGACTATGCTCAGTTTTTCTTCAAATTGAATGTGAGCATGCATGCGTGTTTGTACAAAAAAATATGATGATGATGACGATAATGAAAAACTATTCAGGTGATTCCGCAGAACATTCATTCAAGCATAATAACTATGGGGTGGAAGTATAATCGTCAGACTCAAGATTTGTTCATTACAGTAAAGTAATGCACGCTTTTGTTCGTGAAGAATCTGAATCAGATTTTGACTTCAGCTTCTCCCTTGTAATTTACTTTGTATTTAGTGGACTGTGTGAAAATCTAAATATGCCTTTAAAATAAGTCGTCCAGATAAGGAAAGAAAATTGTAAGTAAGAGTAAGTAAGTAAAAGTGGGTGATGTGATGATGAATTCGCTTAAGGCTCTGTGCATTCTGATTTTCTGATGTCCCAAAACCCAAAAATTAGAAGGAATTCTTATACACAAGAAATTCACCAGATGAATCATTTATTTAGACCAAGCCAAGATACTAAAGATTTTTAAAAGGTGTAGAGTGAAAAAATAACAAGTACATGTAGTTAAATCAGGAGGGAAAGTGAAGCATTTATCATTATGAAACATACCTATAAATATTATGAGTTATGTTTCAAATCGTCATATTTATATTTACGTTTATGTATATGTGCATTGCATTCGTGGCAGAAGTCAATTAGGCGCAAAAATTGAATAAAATATTATCTTCGTCTTTGAGAGCAGCATCGCACTAACTCATTTAAAATGCCATTTGCTAGTACAAATCATTCACGCTTCCTCACTTCAATTTTGAATTTTTAAACAACAAGCTCATAAGTGAGCATGTTTGAGTTAAATGTATTCCTAAGAATATACGCTTGATAAAAATGATGTCCAGCCCACCTGTTGATTGCTGATATGGTAGTGCCATTAAAAAGAGAGAGACGAGTAATATCACATATTATTAGTTTGTAGCTCCCCAGTCTAATCGAATTTTGGTTAGATGTTGAAAAATGAGGATAGGGCACACAATTAATCTGTAGAGGTATTTTCTGTTTCACTTTGTTATATAAAATATGTGTATCATCATTCTTTTATGCATTTATTCTTTTTATAATGAATGCCATTATAATATTATATTCTCAATTTTTCAACACCACGTGCACAAACTAGTAGAACAACAAACGTTAAATAAAATTGCAACAAACATGTCATATCAAAAATTAATCATTTTAGGCAAGCAAGGTAAACCACAGAGTCCTATAATTCTAAAATAGTGACGTAGATAAAAAAGGCAAGGTAAATAACACTCTTTTAACAATATATGCTTATTTCACATGCTTAATCATTCACTGATTTTTTTATACATACATTATTACTTTGTCATCAGCAGGGGCATAATGAGCCATCTTAGAGAGGTATGGTAGTTCTTTAATGTGGGTAATGACAACCAGACCAACAGCAGCGATGAAAATCTAATAAGCTTTTACTGCAAT
>JAQIWN010001191.1:0-22479 GCA_034699025.1 Entomobrya cf. arborea Gr-Col-00668
TTTTTTTTTGAACAAAGGAAGTTGAGTGAGACGAGAAGAGAGCGACAGTGGTTTGGTTTTGATTTGGTGTTTTGAGGAGACAAGTTGAGTTGAAGGAGAGGTGACCCAGAAGAAAAAGAAGGGAAAAGGAAAGCGATCTTCTTTTTTTTCTGTGTTGTGCGTGGTGGTCTAGAAAACTTGTCCCAGATTAGTTATCAAAGTAAAGTGCAAGTCAAGTCACATACTTAAAATTACATTTAATACTTTGAGGAAATTGAAAGGAAAAACGTGATTTTTTTTGTGAGAATTTAAATGGATTTGTGAAAAAAAATATTTAAATATTTAAAAATGGAAGTTTTAATTGAAAAGAAAATGATTGAGATAAAGAGTGAACCTTTGGAGGTGATGGTTGATAATCATTATCATAAGTCTACCTGTGGAGGAAGGAGGCGTAGTTCCTCCACCCCCGCACCAGCATCCCCGGGACCCCCTGCTGCAGAGTTGGAACCTAGTGAAGAATTTCCCATTCTTTATGGACTGCTCACTGCGCCAAAGTCATTCAAGCCGAAAAATAGTGAAGAGCTCCAACTTCTCCCATCGTTGGAACTTTTTAATGATGATAGTGATTGTAAAAGTGTTGGTAATATGGAGAATGAAGACGTGTTAGTAACAAGTCGTGTGCAATTGGTTAAATGTCATCGGAGAATGGGTTCATCTGCAGAGGATTCTGAGGAAGATGATGAAGAGGTAGATGACTCGGAGGAAATTGATAGCCAAAATTTCGACTTAAGTTCTAGATCCTCATCCAGCTCTCCACATTTGGTGGACAGCAGCTCCAATCTGAGTTCACCCTCAGGGGAAAGTCACAAGAATGGGGAGGAGGAAGATGACTACATGTCAGAAGATGAGTCAGTTTGTTCCATGCTTATGGGTAGTCCTGAAGATAATAGTTGTTCAGGTGGGGATGACTCTTTAGATGATAACATTCCAACATCCACAACATCCGGTTTTAAAAGAAAGGCATGCAGATTGGAAACTGCTATTGGAAATATTGTACGAAGAAGGGTCAGGGTACAGAAAAGAAGTAGTAATAACATCAACTCTAGTAATGTTCCCATCTCAATGGCTCCATCTTCGCCAACTGTGTCCACAACTTGTGTGGATCCCCCAACACCACCTCCAAGCAGGGGAAGGTCGGAAATTCTAGAGAGAATTCTTCGCAGTACCAATAACACAACTCCAAATCAACAAAACCATCATTCTGCACAACGTTCCCCAGCACTTCAACGAAGGGCTCATAATGACGATGATATCAATAATAATGATGGAGGCTACGATGGTCCTTATGCCAAACTCAGGGATTTGCTGACCATGCCAGAAGATCAACTAGTGAAAAGGCGCCGGTTGGAGTATGGCTTGAATGAGAATAGCAATGTGAAAGTGTACAGCCAAAATAATGAAGATGAGTCAAGTAATCATTCACAAAGGAGAAGGGAATTTTCCCCACCTCGCAATAACATTCTGGCAAGTCTCTTGCAAAAGGGAAGGGCCCCTTATGAACCCACCTCTCCAGCATCCCCTTTCAATCAACATCATCATAATCCTCAAATGAGAGGACGCATTCCAGCTCTTGTTTCAGTTAACGGGGGCTCCAAATTGATGCTGGGTGGAAACTCAAGAGCCAACGTGATTGTCAATTTAAATGACGACCGACCTTACAAATGCTCCCTTTGCGATCTCCGATTTAAGAAGCTACCTCTTCTCAACCGACATGTCAAGACTCATAGTCACATTAAGCGATATGTCTGCCGCTTCTGTTCTCATGCTTTCAAACGAAGTGATAATTTGCTGGCCCATATGCGCACTAGTTGTAAGGGAATTAAAGAATCAGACGCAAAGTTTGCCGGTCAAGGTGCAACTCCAAGACCCTCACAAATTGCAAGGAATGTTAATGCTAATAGCCAAAATCAACAGCAAAGTGGACAAATCATCCCTCAACTGCTTTCAGCACCTCCCACAGCTGGAGGTCCTTTGGTCTCAAGAAGTCAGTTAGAAGAAGCCCTGCTTCTCAACTTGAGGGCTCATCATCAAGAGGATCAGTTGGAGAAACGTTACCAAAACAATTCTCCACTTTCTCCTTTGGTCTCAACAACAACTGCAAGCCCACCGCCGTCATCGCCTGTTAGCAGCAATAGCTCCTCCACAAGGCGCCCAGCAGATTTCCATTCGAGACACTCCAAACTTTTGGAAATCCTTAGTGGCTCTCCAGTCAACCGTTTTCCTGTTCCAGTGGTCCCAGTGGATGTGAACGAAGCAGAAGAAGAGGAACAGCCACTGCCCCTCATTCTCAGAGGTACCAGGAGAACATCCACCCCCGCTTGTTCCCCATCATCATCATCTCAGTTTGTCCGATCTCATCATAATCAGCTTCGAAGTGCACTCTACCCCAACGAGCTTCCACTCGAGGATGATGATGAAGAGGAACAAGTTGACAGCAGAGGAGAAGAGGTGGAAAATGATATGGAGGAGCAGCCATTAAACTTGGGAAGGCCTGCTGTTCCAGCGTCACCTGCGCCATCAGTGGTGGTGCCATCGGTGAAGAGCAGGGATCATCCCGAGATTGTATCAATCTTGTCAAGACAGCCAAAGAGTAACGTTGTGATGCTGGCGGCAGCCGACCTGAGGAAACTTGTAGGAATTGATACCTTGTAAAATCCTCTCCCCGTCTGGAATCTACCCAGATGTGTTTCATGCCAACATATACAACTTTCCTTTCTTCTTGAAATACTACTGCCACATTTTTAATCAACATCACCAAAAAAAATGACAACCTTTTGCTGTGTACAATTTTGTAATTAAAATAGTAATAGTGCGCGGTGGTAATGAGTATTGATGTGTCTCATGATATCATGTCATGTCCCACCAAAAAAATAATATTATGCAAGTAATTTCTCCAGCAAACATATACACTAGTTTTAGACACTTCAAATTATGAAACCAAATTATAGCTTATTATGACAAATTAAATAGTGAGGATACAGTTGCCAAGTTTTAGAGATCTTGTTCATTTTTGTGAGGTGATCTGGAATTGAAATGTCGGAAGATGCAATGTCCTCGTTGTGCAGAAAAAAAAAATTGGTTTTCGTTTCATATCTTAAAATCAAAGTGTCCCATCAATTCATTGTCTTTTCGATTTGTTAAAATTAAAAAGATAAGATTCTGTCATTTGTTAAATGGTTAAGTAGTCGAGTGTGATGGTAGAATTGTAGTTTAACAATTAAAAGTGATAATTGTATGAAGTAAGTTAGTAATTGATGAGGTTGTACTCATTCTCCTACGCTTACTGTTTTGAAGAAGAAAGCAAAGTGATGAGAATTGCGAAAAGGAGGAGAAAAGTGGGGCGAATCTGAACGATTTGTTACTCGGAAGGGTTAACTGTTTGTTGCAATTGTGACTGAGGTGTGTATATATTTTTAAACTTTTTTTCTAAAAATTATCGAATTATCAAAATTTGATTTAATGCATTCATGTAACAAGTTATTAATGAACTTACTTTTTTTCTACTGATTTCAGATTTTTATGAAGAGAGATGAGTAGCAGCAAAAAAATCGTTTCGGGAGCCTTTTTGTGGAACTGCATCGTAATTGTTTATTAGGTAAGATTATTTTTTAAATTTATTTTTAAAGATTTCACCAAACATGGATATTTAAAGTGATGGAAAAGCGAAATATGAGGGTTTGCTAATTGAACAAACTAGCAAATCATGACAAGCTATACATTCTTTCCATGAGGTCCTCGTATAAAAAACAAAGCCATTACCGGCAACGGCAACAACTGACTTGGTTTACTTTGAGTCGGTGGTGGTGTACAACCAACACCAGACTTGGTAAATTTTGAGTCACTTGTTGATGGTTACAAGTTGATTGTGAGGATCTCTGGAAATTGATTGAAGCTTTGTTGTCCATGATGGTGTTTTGATCTTATCTGATTTTTTAACAAACTAATATTAAGAAAATGGGTTAAGTTTTAACCTAAATGAATAGAATGTTTTTACTCAAAAAAATACTTTTTGTTTGAATTTCAGATCCAGAAAATGTTTTCTCAATCTACAACTTGAGCAACATTAAACTTTCGAGGTAAATTTTCATTTAAATTTGTGCATGTGCAAATCTCTACTTGTTTATGGATTAATAATTGTGTAAATCAGCATTCTAATTTACTTTCTGATTTTGTCATTTTTTTTTAGATTTTTCGTTGGATTGTACCAGCCATCATGAAAGGAAGACAATGCTTTCAGTTCGGCGCTTTCATTTTTTTCACAAACCTACTACGATGTTACTCTACTACATCTACTTGTATACTTAACTAAAAGAAAAGTTAATTTTTGAAAATTTAATCTGTATTATAAACGGGAAAGGCAGGGGGCATCATTGTATCGTGTGAAAATGGGAAAACACCTGGGTTTTTAGTTTTTTTGTGTTTAAAGAGTAAAAGTTTGGGACTAGGAATATAGGATCATCAACTCAAATAAGTATAAATATAGTGAGCTTTATAATTCAATAAGTAAAAAAAACTGGTAGCATGGTCATTGTACTGTCACTTGTGTCTCTGTATTCTAGTATTAAATAGGTTTCCAATCATTCAAGAAAAAACATTTTTTTAGCTAGCATTGCCAACTCGCCAACCAAATAAATAAACTGGGATTGGTCATGGTCAAAGTAAAATTTAAGGAAAAACTTTCTTTCCAAACTCAAGTCTGTATAAAATTAAATAAGTATCTTAAATATTTACTACAACCAACCAACCGTCTTTTGTTAACTTTTTGTGGTGCACATCTTTCAAATTCTAAAGAGAAATATAATTTATATAATTAAAAACTGAAAGGAAAAGGGTAGAATGGAGAAAGTTAATAAAAAAAATTAATCCCAGTGAGGTAAAGACAAAAAAGAAACCAAGAATAACTTATTTCTCTCGACTAGCACTAAACATATAAATAAATTTACAAACTTAGTATGAAGAAACTACAGTATAGCAAATTATCATTGAATTAGGAAGAAGAGTACTTTCATAAAAAAATGTCCAAATGACACATGAAAGCAAAAGAATAATTCTAAAAGTTTATCATCTTATTTCTGGACGCATGAATTTGTAAGAAAAATAATCTAATAAAAAATTTCCATTACGATTTTTTACAATAGCTAAATAGTTAATACCAATAAACTCAAAATCAGGTCGAACACCAGATCTTTCCCTTTTTTATTAAAAGTCTAGAGTTATTCCAGTAATTATTAGTAGAACAACATATTTTCAATGGAGACTCATTAAAATATTATAGAAACGTATCAAAGAATGGTCTTACCTAAAAACTCACTGAAATATTTTTTTCCTCCTCCGATTTCTCAATTAGACAGGAGGGGAAACCCAAGACATTGTCAAAATAAACTTATCAACCTTTGGAAATACATGCCACGACGAATAATATCATTCATTTACTGTTTAAAATACTGTAGTATTTTTCTCTTATTTCCTAATTAAAATACCGACCAAACCAATAAATGAGGATAATACTTTCAAACCTTTTGGTAATTTCATTGTAAACTTCGTATTTCAAAAAACTGTAATATATAAAAGGATTCTTTGTCTGAAAGATGCTGTACAGTGTAACATTAAGAGTCACCGTACATAATTCTATTTCTAGGATCAAAATAGAAAATTATATTAGAAAATAGTTGCTGTTATATATTATTATAATTTTATGATGACAAATAGGATTAAACTAGGTACGATATTAAGAAAAAATCTACAATAAGTACTGCTGTTACCTGTGTCTCTTGTATAGTGGAATATCTACACTTGATCAAAACAATAATGTTTTATTTAGTGTAAAAAACAAACAAATAATATTGCTTTATATGATCAATTTAAATGAATAATATAAACTGTGTACGTAAATTGTATTTAAATGTGAACTTCATATTATATATATAAAAAAGTATAATGATAGTTTAGTAATTTATATGTGTATATATCTCTTGTAAAAAAGAAAAAGATTTTAAGAGAAAGAAGAAAAATGGAAAAATAGTAGCTTAAATGCCTATTTTTTGTTAACCTGTTTTTTGTTATTTATTTAAATGTGAAAAATAAATACATATTATAAAATATATGCATACAAAATGAACAAATATGGAAAATAATTTATTGAAACTTATTTTTTCATTGGATGCAATGCATTTCTTTCATGTACACATGATTGGAAAGTTGATATCCTTGCGTGATCATATTTCATGGATTCGAAGCATTTAATGGAGTTCCCTGATTGATGCAAAAATGCAAGATAAAAAATGCTACAAAAGTATCAAGTTATATTTTTCAATTTTTATTGCACTTTACATCTTTTCATTCGTTACAAAAAGACCTAAATCTTCACCATTTGAGAATTTGTGTTTTTATTACTACATTTGGAACGCCCAATAATGAGCTATATTGAACATTTCATGCAGTCTTTTCTTGACTTTCGCAAATTGGAAAAGAGTAAGTTCACATCAGGTCCACTAAATACAATTTATTTCAAAAGGAATCTTTGAATATTATTACAGGAAAAAGGTACAAATACTTTGTGCCATAAAACTTTTTATTTATATTTTGGACTATAATATTAATTTTTTGTCCATATAATTGATAATTATACAGGAACTTTAAAAAATAATGATTAACATATTGAAATGCATAAAATAAGCTTTGGATACATATATGAATGTATGTAATTCTCACATATTATACACAAATATTTAACAAAAAATAACGATCAACATCAACGATTAAATATTTAAGTATATCCTCTCAACACAGTACATCTCAATATTTATATGATTATTCACTGTTTTATCGAAAAAGATATATTACACAAAAAGTACTTTTTAATGTTATATGGCAAGCAAAAGTGATTCCCGTTATGGTGTTAGAAAACAAGTAAAACAGCATTAAGGAAGAAAGATTAATTTCAATAAATAGAAAACATAAATTATAACATAACATAAGTTCATGATTATGATTTAAGCTGAGTTTTTTCGTAATTTTACGAAAAATTAAAGAGTATTGTTTTAAGACTCGCTCCGCCAGTTCCCTTTCACGTGCACTTCAAGCTGGCACTATGTACATAAAAGTCACCGAAATATTTTCCAATGGAAGCTGGAAGTATATATCACCGTCTCCTATTGCCTAAATTACATTCGGAACCGAGGCCATCTAGGAGGGAATTGCTGGAAATTAAAAGGTTACACAATTGATATACCTTGACTTTTAAAAGGACATGCACTGGTTAGTTAATTGTCGCAAAGATTAATAAAGATTAATACAAATTAGTTTTGCAAAGTTCATGCTTTCCCAGCATGCAAAAATAACATACACATACATGCAGTTCGTTATTTCAAAACGCAAGACGCAAAGTCAGTGAAATAAAGTACATACTCAAAAATACACGAAAGGTTTATCTAGTAAAAATTTGGGTACTGAGAATAAGGAATTTGCATAAATGTAGGAGAATCAAATAAAGGCAGCGGTGGTTCCATTACTTGATTTGGAAAGTAGAAAGGAGGAGGACCAGGTAATAAAGGTGGACGAGGTTGTTCAATTACTTGATTTGGAAAAAATGGAGGCCGAGGGCCACCCATCATCGGATGCATTCCTGGCGGAGGGCCAAACTGGGGATTAAATTGCATCTCCATAGGCGGAGGTGGAAACTGATTTGGATGCGGCATTCCAGGAAAGAAATCCTGAGAATATTCCTCCGAATTTTGATATCTTCCATGTGACTGGACAGTGTCTATCATGTTAGCCTATTAAGAGGTCAGTTGAGAGAAGAGTTTGTTATAATCAAACAGAAAAGAAATAAAAAGTGCAAACGAAAAAAAGAAAAGTAATCAAATTATTTTATACAGGTAAAATAAGTATTTAAAGCCACAAAAGAAAACCAAAAACACCACTCAATTCATTATCATGCATTCCAATTTGACTAAAATACTAAACAAAAGACATATTTAAAGTATAAAATGATATTTAAAGCAAAATGATAAATGAAGTCTTTGTGCACTGGAAAACGTGTAGTGTAATCATGAGGGAAATTATAAATAGCAAAATAAGCTTTCTTAAATATAATTCTGCATTGGCCTTTTTACACAAGACTAGTACTACTATATGTAAATACTACTCCTGGTTTTACACGCAATAAAAATAGACAAAAGAAAGCAATTTGTGGAGTAAGTTCATATTCTATCTTAATCCCTCCGGTAATTATTATCTCTTCGCCGATCCCTTCCCCATTCGTATTTCTCCGTATCTTTAGACCGTGTTCCGCTTTCTTCCCAATAATTTCTCTAAAACATGTACGAAAAACAAAAACACAATTTCCCAATTTATCATTTTGTTTTAATAGCCACCATTAACACAAACTAAAAGACAAACCCATCACCATCAAACTATTATCATTCAAAATGCAAAAATTCTAAAAATTTCTAGCACCACCATCTACAAATCTACATGCAATTACATAAAGACTTTCCCTTATGCTCTACCGATCATTCCTATTTTATCTTATCGACTTATAGTACTCTGCCTCTGCCGAAGTCCTAATTAGTTATATTTACATTATATTACATTGGGGCGTGTGCTGCTTCAAACTTACCCTTGGTCCACTGAATGGGGGTCCTCTGGGATGCCCTCTTCCTCCACCATCGTGGTAATGACGTGGAGGCCCACCTCCGGGTCCTCCTCTTGGAGGTCCTTGGTAACGATAAGACTGTTGATGACCACTACCACGATAACTTCGATTGCCACCTCCGCTACTACTACTGCTGCTTCGACTACTTGCTCCACTACGGTTACGATCCCTGTCTCTATCTCTGCTGTTCGAGCGTCGACGATCATCTTCATCATCTGGCGGAGTTTCAAAGTCAACAAAGTCGTCCGTGAAGTCGACTTCTTTCTCTCGTCGATTATCTTGAGTTCCACCACGTCTCCACGTTCCACCTGTACCGGAAGTAGGACTAATGCTGCTACTGCTAGTACTTGGCTTGTTGGGCAGAAGTCTTATTTCACCGTCCGCAAAACTTGCAGATCTAGATGAATGCTTGGATTTGGGTATTACTTGTTGTGGACTTCGGGATCTCTCTCGTTGCTGAGTTGCGACATTTGAGGATGAAGTTGATTCACCAGTTTCCTTTCGAGTTGAAGTTTCAGATGAACGACTTTGTTTATCTTGTTGCTGCTGCTGTGACTTTTCTGTGGTCTTTTGTGGTGCAGTTGGTTCCCTATTTTGACTTGTTAAGTTGGAACCCTCTTTTTGTGGAAGACAACTCGCCGTGCTTGGAACTGTAACAGTCTTTGAAATTGACGATGATGATGGAGCTGGTCCCGGTACATTCTTTGAAACTTGCTGCTGCTGAATGATTTCCTTTGTTACTTTTGGAACAGGCTTTGGAATAGGTTTCGCTGCCTCCGCTTTTGGATCAAATATTTGTTTTCTAACTCGTAAATGTCGTGAAGCCTGGTCTTGGTCATTTGACGTATTTTTATTTGGACTGATTTGTTTTGCATTCTCAGAACTGTTTTTTTGGTTTTGAGTCGATGGAGAAGTTGGAGTCCTGTTTATTAAAGAAGGAATTGCTATAGGGTCCTTGCTTGTAGAAGGAATGTTAGTTGGCTTTTTGATTGCTATGAATTCCTTGCCAGAAATAGTGAGTATACGTTTTTCAGGAGATGGTTGAATTTGAATAGTAACCGACTGATTTTTTTCTACCGTTGGCTGTGGCTTGGATGGTTGACTAATTAATCCCAATGAAATTTGTGGTGTCTTTCTAGGAGAAGTCGTTTGGGGATTTTCCCATCTTGAATGATCTTCCAAGTCGACTTCATTGGTGGGTGTGATATTTAATTCAGCAGGAGTAGAAAGTGGTAGTGGCAGTGATGGTGATTTGCCGAAAGGAGGTTTCCCAAATTCGATTCTAGTAGAACCTGGACTTGTATTCTCAGGTACATTTGTTGGAGAAGTCCCAGGAATGCTAAGAGATCGCTGGGGAGTCAACCCTTTTGACTTGTCTTTAGTGAAAGAAATGTGAATGCCTTCTTTTGGTTTTGGAGTGCTTGTTCCACCTTCTGTACTATTTGACCTTCTAGCGGTGCTGCGAGCACCAGTTGATTTTGTCTTTTGTGAACCTTCAACTTCTTGAATCATTTGAATGTCATCATCTTCATCATCATTTAACGTGACGACTTTCTGAGTTTCAGTTTCTACTTGTTTCGGTTTATGTTGAAGTATGTTTTGTGACTTAAGAATGGAAGTAGTAGTTGATTTACAGGCTTCAGCTTTCTTTGCAGTTGTCGGTATATCAGGCACCCGAAATGGGAGTTTATCTTTTAAGCTCGATGAAGATTCTGGCTGACCCAAATCCAAACTAGGACCATGTTTTTTCTTTCGCTTTCTCTCTGACTTCCGGGAACGTGCCTCGACTGAAGAATTTTTGCCTTTAGCAGCCCTTCTCCGTTCCTTGTCCTCTCTTTTCCTTTTCTTTTCTAAACGTTCCGCCAAAGGAATTTCTGAAACATGAGATTCTCCGGAATCAGAAGATGAGCTGTCATCAGAGTCACTCGAGTCGGAATCCTTGTCCTTGTTAGTAATCGATTGCTCCTCAGTGTCAGTGCCTTTCTTCTCATTAGACGTTTTTGTTTGAGGTTTTTCCAAGATCTTGGTAACTTTTTGACTTTGTCGAGTAGCGATAGGAGAAGGGGAAGAAGAGTTCCTTCTTTCTTGCCGACTGCGTGTTTCAGGATGATGATAAGGTTCATCTATAGTCGGTGTACTGCTTCGTGAAGAACATGAAGGAACATCACTGCTATTTTCATTTTCATCTGGTAATATTTTCGCCCTTTTTCTCGATAGACTGCTTTTATTAACTGTAGACCTAGTTTGATGTTGAATGGGAGTTTCATTTGATTGACTTGTTGCAGAGTCGGAAGTACGCAAACGCTTTCTCAATCCCGTTGTCGCTGTTGAATCTCTTGTTGGACTTGAGACAACTTCTTCATTAGTGGGAGTCTCTGGCACCGCCCCTAGTAATGAACTAATTTTACTTTGTGCAGTTGTTTTGGCAGCTCGGCTTTCTCTATCCCGTTTCACTGAAGCTGGACCAGGTACACTACACCGGGATCGAGTTCTCACTCCTTCTTCCGACTGAAAAGGAACTGGAGAGTTAGTTCCAGATCTAGTTATTCTCTTTTCAGTGCTTATAGGGCCTTTTATGGTTTTGTCTACAGGTGGTTCCGGTTCCTTTTGAACTTCAGCTTGTTGCGTATCCTCTTGTGAATCAATTTCACCTTCTTCAAGTTCTTCACTTCCATCTTCCGGCGGCGGAGGTGATTGCTCGTCATTGTCTTGAGCGTCTGAAATATTTACTGAAGATGTATATTCTATTCTTTCCAACCAACTCCTCTCTCTTGCACAGTCTCCAGATGAATCAAAAGATGACTTACGTTGTTCACTGGGTAGTCCTTTTCCATATCCCTCGTTTTCTTCCCACCGACGACTAGGATATTCTGGAGGTTGTGAATCAGTCTCATTAGCAGGAAGGTTTGTCGGTTCAGGCGCATTCGATACAAACTGTTCTTTGGTCATTGCTACATTTTTTCTTGTCAGAAAATCAACAGGGTTTGACTTTGGAGGACTGGAAGATTCCGCTAACTTTTCGATCACAGGACCACTTGAAACTGATTCCTTGTCAGTACGACCACCATTGTTATCACTTTGTACAGAGGAGGAGTTAGCGGAAATGACATCACCGGCTGTAATGGCATCAGGAATATTTGGTACAGCAACTGCCGCAGCTTGAGCATCAATACCAGATATTGTTGGACATTCCGGAGGGGACGATGAATCATCTATTTGATGACTAGAAGTTCCGTTTTGAGTTTCAGGTTCAGATTCTTCATTTACTGCTTGTTGTGGGGCCAGGTTCACCTGGTTCTCCCCAGACTTTTGAATATCGTTATCATTATTTGTGGATAAAAGCTCTACTCGTTGACTCGTTTCAGTCGTTTCTGGCAAAGGCTCAACCATATTAGAATTCTCGTCAGATTCACGGGATTCATTCTGCATTTGGGAAATTTCCGGCTCAATTGAAGAGTTATCCTCATCCACATCCATCCTACGGACAACTTCTAACGCTGGTTGTTTTGCCCTTACCCCAGCCCATCCAGACCGGATCTGTGCGGGGTTTTGGTTTTCAGTGCTTTCATTCTCTGCACAAGGTGCTGGTGGAGAAGTGGTGGATGAAATAGGTGAAAAATCATTTGATACTACCTCCTCTTGTGGTAACCTTTCATTTGGATGATTAACACTTGATGATGAAGAATTACCTTGGTTAGTTTCACGATCTGGATTTCTATTTGGAATACTGTCGACATTTGTAGAGTTCTCGCCCTCCTTAGGATCCCAATCGTCGCCCATTTCATACCATTCAAACAATACATTGAACACTTTATCTTTTAATAAATTCTCCACTGCGTACGGACACATCATTCCTCGACATTCTGCAAGCTTCCGTAAAGACTCACAAAAGACCTGAGCGTTTTGAAGCAAAAAATCCTGATCACAGAAGCAATGATCCACATTACAGCGGGCATCTCCCGAGTGATTGAGTGGTAGACTAGCTTCATGATTATGTCTGAATTTAAACAGCACCACTTCCAACGGTATGGGTTGTCCATTAACATATTCTCGCCCTGTTGAATAATCCACCATAATTGGTGGCTGACTTGGCCTTGAGTGGTTGCTTTCAGCTTCCATTTTCTAAACATAAATGATAACAAAATCAATAAAAAATAATCAACTTTCTTAATTTCATTCAATATACTTTAATTCTAAAACGTACGTTTAACAAACTATTGTGTCAGATCAATTTATTTACTCCAGTTCAGTTTGATTTATCAAACATGACGTTGGCAATTAAACTCCTACAAAATGAAAGGAAAACAAAAACAGTGAAAATTACAATTATTTAAGTGGCATCAACATTCCATCAATCATCATCCAATCCAATCCATCACACGGAAACATTAGAACAACTCTATGTGAAATCGTAAAATTATGAGGTGATAAAAAAGTAAATATTACCCTTTTCTAAAATTCTCCTTTTAAATATGTTCCAGTTATGTTAAAGTGTAAACTGGGTAAAACTATTTGAACACACCAAAACCAAGAACAAGGTCAATGAATATCCACCAACAAAAACTAGTTAATTCACTCCCTGTTTGCCCTCCTCAAATGAAGCAACAGGTGAAAGTAATCAAATGCACTTTAATGCGAACCCAATTCAAGTTGTGAATATAACCACACATTAATTCTCTCTCTAATTAACTGTTTAAATGAATAGATAACATAAAGAGATATTTTATGCTCAAATAAAATGAAACATTTTTGCTTACCATAAGTCAAGTAATAAATATGTTGATGTGAATGTGTGAATTTGTTGTTGTGGTCAAATGCACATTTTTATTTCATTCAATACTCAATACTGTCTTGTCTGGGCTTCCGCTTCTCACTAACACACACAATAATACTCGAGCCATTTCACACTTTACATTGCATTGTGGACATCGTTGCTATTCTTGTTTATGTTCATTTCATAAAATACAATTCATCTTGTTACAGGTTGTTGCAACTTGCAACCCTTTTCTGTGTAAATTTTCTTTGTAATAGTTTGCCCAAAAAAATTAGTAGCAATCTCATGTTATTTTGGCGTGTAAAATAATAGATGATCAGTATGGCGGTGGTGATTTGTTGGTGGTAATGGTTAACCAGTCATTAGAAAGCAGAACTACTACAAGAAGACCACAGTCCACCTCCACCACTTACTATGCTTATCGCTGATCAGCGTATTTTATGATTCCCCCTTCATCTTGGCTTGCTCGAGTTTGAGCAAATCCATCCAAATCCATTTTTTAGCATAATTGGCATTGCATAGCCATCTTCATGATAACCAGTTTTCTTGTTCTAATTTTTAAGTCTTTCCATGCGAAACTTGCATATTGCGTACATCTTTAGTATAATCCAGATTGGAACGATTTCATTAAAAAGGAAATTATTGGAAAAATGCTAAGTTAAATAGGAAGATGTAATCTAAAATTAAATATAATCGTTTAATGATCTTCACTATAATATGTTCTAGCTTTTAAGCATGATTGAATTGCTTTGGAATAGAACAAATTGGATTTTAATGCTTATCTTAACAGAACACTCGTATTTCATAATTACATTTTACTTCCTCTTGCCTTGCCACTGCACTGCTTAAGTGCGAAATCAGCATGAATTAATGAATTGGATAGAAAATCTCATGTTAATTTATAGATACATGTTTGGCTACATTTTAACAGTTTAGAGATACTTAATTATCAATTATCATTGCTTAGGTTAGCTGTTCATGTGCAGTTAAAACTTTTTCTGGTAGTTCAAAGTTTGAACTCATTTTTGCTTGACCAGCATGATTCAAGATGAGAAAATATCTTCAGTTTAGATAAGCCAATAAGCCATTCAATCCAACGCATGCGCATGCATTGTGCAATAAAGTTTTTGAGTTCATGTTCATTGGGGTATCATGAGAAAATGCGTGGTCACAATACCATCGGTTTTACATACTAAATATTTTTACACAAATTTCATTGTAGTTTTGCAAATACACGACATGCACGATTAGTCATTACTCATTAGCCAAATAATAATTGAATATCAAATATGTATTGAAGAAGAATGACGAACCGGAGTTATAAAATGCTAAAATCCGGTTTCATAATAAAACCCCATATTAAAAATCGATAACAATTTAATAAAATTACAAATTACGTCACAAGTCACGACACACCTCTCGTCTCAAAAGTGCTGGAAAAACACAAAGACATTTTTTTCATTCATTCCACTTTAATATACTTTGTAAGTGCTGATGATTTTCACATGACTGTCAAGTGTGTTTAGAATGCACTCATGAGACATGGCATGACATCATGGCATCCCCCTATCTCTGGAGATGGAGACACGCCATTTCCCATTCCATTCTATACTAGAAATATTTAGTACAAAGAGATATTTCTAACAGAAAGATAACAATGAACATAATATGAACATTTTTTTCCCATAATTGCTGTCCTTTTCTCACGAACTATATTTGAGACAACCTGTCCTGTCCACCTTCAAAATTATGTCCTTCTCAAACTGTAAGCTTGCTCATGTAATAAGCTCTACCTTTCATTCTTACATAAGCCATCGTCAAAAAATGACGTTTCCTCTCAAAGCAATTGTGCTAACTTCGCTAATCTGTTGGGCTAACGCTCAATGGGATCCGAATTTCAAAACAGGAAGAGACACTATTGTCCACCTGTTTGAATGGAAATGGAACGACATTGCGTTGGAATGCGAGAGGTTTTTAGGTCCGAAAGGCTTTGGTGGAGTGCAAATTTCTCCTCCGAATGAAAACGCTGTGATCACCAGTCCAAAGCGACCTTGGTATGAGCGCTACCAACCTGTCAGCTACAAGCTTGTGACGAGATCTGGAGATGAGAAGGAATTTACGGAAATGGTTAGTCGGTGTAATAAGGTGGGGGTGAGGATTTATGTGGATGCGGTGATTAATCACATGACAGGTAATAAATTAAAGGGGAAGGGCACTGGAGGAAGTGAGTTTGACGCGGAGAAGAAAAGTTATCCGGGGGTGGGGTATTCAGAGGAGGATTTTCATGGGAAGAGTAACTGTGTTGTTAAGTCGGGGAAAATTGAGGACTACAGCAATATTGACCAAGTGAGGAACTGTGAGTTATCAGGGCTGAGGGACTTGAATCAAGGGATGGAGAATGTTAGACAAAAGATTGCTGGGTATTTGAACAAGTTGATTGGGTTGGGAGTGGCAGGATTCAGGTGAGTTGGAAAAACTATGTAAAATTGAAAATTAAATTAAAAATAAATTTCGTAGAAAATGTATTTTGTTCTGTTCAGAATTGATGCATCAAAGCACATGTGGCCACGCGATATGGAAGGGATTTTTTGGCGTTTGAGCAATCTATCTGTGGAACATGGTTTCGAACCTTCTGCCAGACCATTTATTGTTCAAGAAGTAATTGACCTTGGAAATGAACCTATTAGAGGTTCTGATTACTTTAAAAATGGTCGTGTAACGGAATTCCGGTATGGTATGAACTTGGCGGATGTTTTGAGGAAATTGAAGAATCAACAAATGAAATGGCTGAGGAATTATGGGGAGGGCTGGGCTATGTACCCAGACAAGGACGCTTTGGTGTTTATTGATAATCATGATAACCAAAGGGGTCATGGGGCGGGTGGTAAAAACATTTTGACTTTTAGGGTGCCCCGGTTGTATTCAATGGCACAAGCTTTTATGCTGGCTTGGCCTTATGGGGTTCCAAGAGTGATGTCTTCGTATAACTGGGATCAAGATTTTCAAGGGGGAAAGGATCTAAATGATTGGGTTGGACCACCCCAAAATAAAAATGGGGAGATAGCGGACGTGGTTCTGAATAATGATGGGAGTTGTGGAGGTGGATGGATTTGTGAGCATAGATGGCGTCAGATTTATAGTATGGTCAAGTTTAGGAATGTGGTGAAAGGGACTAATGTTACCAATTGGTGGGATAATGACAAGGATCAGATTGCTTTTTCAAGAGGAAACAAAGGGTTTATCGCGATTAATAATGATGATAAGCCATTGAATACGACGGTGAAGGTGTGTAGAAAACCCATTGCATTACAATGCTGTAGGTATCTTCCTATCAACAAAATTCATAAGCCAATCTTTTTTCATGTAGACGGAGTTGCCATCTGGTAAATATTGTGACATCATTTCTGGCGACAAGCAATTAACCAAATGCACTGGGAAAACGTTGACAGTGAATTCTGATGGAACGATAACATTAAACATTGGAAATACTGAGGAGGATTCTATGATAGCCATACATTCTGAAGTAGTTTTTGTAAATTTAGAGCAAAATTTAAGTTTTCAATTTTTGATATAAAGTTAACTAAAAACTTTTTATGAATTTTTACAGAGTAAACTATGATTTGGTGAATAAAGGACGACAAAGGAAACTTGATAGTTTAAGATTTGTTTGTTCAAATTAAATAGTGAGATAAATAGAGTATAGAGTAAATCAATGTATCCTCGTAATTAAAACTATCTACAATTAAATCAACTGCTTGAAGGCAGATATAAGAATTATTGCATGCGAATCGGTTCAGTCACTTTCATGAAATTTTGCATAATTAAGTAATTCGGAAATTATGTTGTAAATGCCAATTAATGCGATCATATTATGCTATGCACTATGTACAAAAAGTTTCCAGATGCACATTACCCTTTGAGCAGGAGACTTTATTGGAATTTTTAAATTGATACCCTCGCCCTGGATAATTAACACCAAAATTATCAAATGCTATAATATGCAATGCAATGCAATTTCATTAATTTTTTCCTCTTTAAACATAATAACCAACATTTATTTTCTGTTTTCAGAACATTCTCGGTACAGCAGTTCACCTTTCGGACACACCTGATTCATAAAGATGACAGTGATATAATTACAATTTATATAAGGTTTTTTCACGCAAATAGGATATTCTAACATTTTGTATATGTACAAATAACACATTGTATATTGTAGAGAATGTGTTCTTAAAGTCGTCGTAAATGTGAATAATTGTGATAGACATTTTTTGTATTTTTTTACACATACCTATACAGCAATTGCAAGGAAAGATAGAAATAACTAAAAGGAAACTTTTCAGTACTATAATAGTTGTAATTTAGCATTAGTAATAATTTTAATTATATTTAATATATTTCTGTATACATAATATAGACATACTAAAGCACATCATAACCTTGATAATGACGGTGGTGATGTGATGATTTGGTATTTTGTAAAGAGATTGAACAGTCAGTAAAGTAATGATACACATCGATACAGGACATGACATGACACTATATTTTTAGTGGTACAACGTAGGACACTACAAACATTTATCCAACAGTGAAAGTGAATATTTATGTTTTAAAATGACAATAGGTGTCGTCATCTTTTCCATCATGATAAGAAAATTATTCCTTTTTTCCTTAAGTTTAGTCTCTTAAATTATTAACCTAAAATAACATTTTAATATTTACGTTTCTCATTTTGTAATGTATACTATGTAAAATGTTTACAATATATATGTATGTATTTTCTTTCTTTTCTGTAAAATATTTTTTTTTCTCCAAAAAATTCGATACATTTTCATTATCTTATCATATCAGACACACATTTTTTACAAAGTTGGTCAGCGTCAACACAAAAACCAACAATGTTTTTCCTAACTCCAAATCCAGTCCTTTCATTCTTTAAAAACTATCCGCAATAATTTGTATGTTATACAATATAATAAGTTCATCTGCGTTCACAACAATCGAATTCACGAATCACTCGCTCGCTCGCGTTTCAATTCTACCAAAAACAAAAAATATTCATCTTACAATTTAGACAACATGTTTCATTTCGAAGAATATTATTTATTTATTCATATAATCGATTTAATTGTTATTAGCGCTAAATACATATTTGTTGGACCAGCAGCTCTGTTTCTGTTTCGTAACATATAGCTCGCAGAAGTGTCAATCAAGTTATATAGTTACGTTGTGTTGTATCATATCGTAAATCTACAAAAAATATTAATCTACATACTTTTGCTTACTCGGTGTAAAGTAGAACTTAATCGCGAAGAGACATCTAAAAATATTGATTTAACCAAAATTAAATGCAGCATAGATTATTGATTAACTTTTAAAAAATATACATCGTCATTAAATTTGTAGGAGGAGCGTCTAAAAGACCAACGTTGTCAACAACCATTTTAAGCACACCCTTCAAAACGGTCTAATTTCTTGAAAAGGCTAACTGACTCCCTCCTCCAATTTCAAAAGATTAAATTGAAACCTCGTAATATTTTGTAGTATTATTTATTACGCTATATAAAATATACAAATGACATTGACATTACATCTCGCGTTTTCCATCAAGATTTAATGCTACACATACACAAGGGGGTTCTAAAATTCACTTTATGCACGATAATTTTCTACTTATTTATTCCTCTACAATAACAATTAACTATATAAATTGATGATTACTCTACTATACTATAATGTAAGTACATTTAACATACAATTACAACTTATCAATGTATACATTCATGATTTTTAACTTGTTGCGAATTATTGTAGACCATAATTCCTACAATTACATCAACTCCCAAAGGATAAAAAGCATAGAAGTAAAGCACAAAGAAAAAAAAAGTATTTCAAAGTATTTAAGAAGTTTCCAAAAAAGGTACTAATCGCAATGATTGTAATATTCATGTTACTTACTTCCTCTAGTAAACCAAATGTTTAAATTACATCAAGGAAACCAGACAGACAAAAAAATGAAAAGTTGAGGCATGTAAATAAAATGAGAAGAAGTTTTAAAAAAACCTAATTGCTTTTAATCTAACCTGTGTGTGACCAATGAAATTAGATGACCAGATAGAATATATTATAAAGGAAATTTTTCAAATGGCGAATGCTTGAACAATAAAACTGGAACCGGGAGGTATTGGGCATGGAAATTTAGAAAAAACGGGTCACAAAATGCCTACTGACTTGAAGGTAAAGTGAAGATTAAAATATAACTACTTATACAGCTCAAAAAGATATCCTATTTGCTGTTCAACTGTCATCGATTGTATTTAGTATTTACTTACCTAAATACTTAGCTTTGGAAGTAAAACTTATAACTTACTAAATTCATAAATCTATATTATCTTTATTTAATGCCTAGTTTTTGTTTATCGTCAGCCATCAAATTATTTAACTCTATTTATGAACAAACGAACACGATACCATGTAGAAATAGTAACACATCTTGTACATCACTTTGTTGCAACATCGGCACATACTCACCTACCACTCTCTCTGCTTCACTCCAACCTACACATTCCTTTATCGGTTCGAAAAAAGCTAACTAAGGCTGACCTCTGACCTAAACTATAACTCGATGTTTTGTCTAAATTTTACACTACTTTAGAATTACAACTATAAAAATATTTAAATGAACTGTTAGTTTTATCAACGGGCTTTCCACCGCAAAAAAAAACAACAACAAAACGATTCACGCTTGCGTAGACTATAAGCCCATGCACACAGCCCACCGATGATAAAACATACAGAGAAGCAAAAGCAAAGCAATCAAACAGTTGTTTCTTCCTCACACAAATTTTCTACATTAACATTCTAAAATTAAATATTTCTTCCTTAAAACCAAAAGAAAAGCAAAAATAATCATTTGTCATTATTTAAAGACAACATTATTTCGTCGCGTCATTTTAGTCTAGTTTTCCTCCTCCTCTTCACTTTGCACATGGTCAGAATTATTGAATTCGAAATTCGAGTTGTAAGTTTTTTTTTTGTAGAACTACTACTTCTAAAGTTTTTCTAAATATATTTATTATAATTGGTTATTTATTATGCTACCTAAATTATTTAAGTTTCTACCTTCATTCGTTTACTCGCTTGTTCAATATTAATTCTATTATCATCATCTACTTCCGAACCAGTTTCACCTCCACCCACGCTCCCACTTTGTTTAGCAGCCGTTGAGCTTTCCATCTCTTCATTTGGTCGTTTTTGACCACCAGAACTACTTAAATCTTCACTTGATGATGAAGAAACAGCTCCTGATGACGGTGGAGGCACAGGTGTTCCATTGTTGTTAATGTTTGCATTAGTTGTCATCGGTAGCTCGCTTTTGCTAGCAGGTGGGGATGGCGATGATGAAGATGGAATGCAGCCCACATTGCTACGCTCCAAAGCTTCGGTAATGATTCGCGACATGGTGTAATTTTGATAGTCTTCCGTGTTACCAGTCAACATGGACTTTGCAGAACCCCCTCCTGACGAGCTACTTCCACGAACACCGTTAACATTTGCACTAGTCGGACTACTACTGGTCGGAGACTGCTGAGCGGATCCTGAAAAAGCTGCTGGTGGACTTGGACTGTTACTACCACCTCCTCCAACTACTACACTTGACGGCGCTGAAGCGGCAGTAGCATTGCCATTATTCCCAGAGGGAGATTGAGCTACACCTCCACTGCCTACCACAAGAGATTGGCCAGCAATCAGTACTGACTGGGATTGCTGGTGGGACTGTTGATTTCCATTTGAGGGAGAACTGGTGGTATAACTCACGGCACCACTGGTGGACGATCCCTTTCCAAACTGTTCTTGAGGTCTGCAAAATAACAAAACCCAAATTAAAACCAATGACAAGATAGATAGATACATTAGCTTGATCAGCTACACATATAAGGACTCTCGAGCTTACCCAAAATTCGGAGCACGCACTATGATTGTTTGACCGTGGTTCCCCCCAGTAAGTTCTTCGTCCGGTCTCAACAACACAATGGTGTTAGCAGAGCCTAATCAAAAGTAACAAGTAATATATTAATTACTTGTACCAACGGATTCCCAACTGCAAATGCCATTTAAAATGTTTGCGTACCTGGCACTGGATTTGACAGAATTACTGATTTCGCACCGTCGCTCCCATTCAAAGTCATTGTGTTACTAGAAGGTGGCTGTTGTTGTCCTCGAGGGCTTCCACCAGGTGAGATAGATGTAGCGTACACTTGTGCAGGTATTAAATGCTGTTGGCCTTGGCCTCCTCCCATTGAAATAACCGTTCCAGAAGATGGCTTTGGTGGTGGGGCTCCAATTATAACTGTGCTTACTGAACTTGCATAAGAATGACGATCTGAAACAAAGCAAATTATTTCATAACACGACTACTCCACAAAATTAAGAATTGACCTGTGAAGGACAAGCCGATTCACATTCACACTACACTGCTAGTGCTAAAACAAGGAACATTTTTAACCAATTTCTGAAAATGAAAATCTGTTTATTACCCGGCTTTGGTGAACCAGGAGCTGACTGACTGGCCTTGAATCCATGATTTTGATGACTGTGAAGGTTGAGATGATGATGACTTGAACCCTGTAATGGAGAATCGTACTCCGGTATTGGTGACCCCTCCCGAGAGAGACAATCAGGAGTCGCCATTCCACCCATATGAGTTGGCGAAGCTGGAGCACTTCGGCTGCAAAAAAATCCATGATAAGGAACCATTGCACAATACACTTATCATGTAAAAACTATAAACTCGCAGTTAGGCATACCTTGATGACACGAATGGGGCTCTGAAACAAGGTACTCCACGTTGTCTTCTTCTTCGAAATGCTTGCTCAATTAATTTAGACTCGGACTGTGGGTCTATCCTCCAGAAAGATCCTTTACCAGGCTCTTCCTGCGAGCGAGGCACTTTGAGGAAGTACCGATTTAATGATAGATTATGACGAATTGAATTCTGCCATCCTTTGTC
>JAQIWN010001192.1:0-22474 GCA_034699025.1 Entomobrya cf. arborea Gr-Col-00668
TTTCTTTGTGGCTTTATCCTAAATTGATATCTCAAAAATCATTGCTTTAATATTACATTGTTTTGTTATATCATGAGAAATTCAGTCAGTGAGTCACGAGTCCTTGATTAATTTATATTTTACGATGACACTGATACTAATACTAACATTTTTCATGATATAAAGAGGAATCTGGAGTCATTAGCTCCAAACTAAAACACTGTACTACAATCGTTACGCCTGACTGAATACTTGTAATTGTCATGCATAAAAAACAAGGCAAGCTCTTAGCTCTTCTTCTAGTGCTAAACACGCATTTACACAGCTTTCAATGCCAAATCATTTTAACTTTCATTTGCAGAACGGATGGAACTTGCCAAGCCACTAACTAATAGCCTAGTATAAAGGCTGGTGGGAGCCATGAAGTAAATGTATTGAGACGCGTGACCATTGCCTATTTTAATCCACGAATACGATAATGAAAATGATCGTTGCATACTGCAGATTCATTTTAAACTTTTGTCAACTTGCCTAGCCACAAAATATTCCAAAAATTAAACATATGCGTGATTCCTCAATCTATTAAAAAATTCCATTCCATTTTGGCTCCTCACCATGTTCTTATAGCATTTTACATTATGAAAGGGTCAAAGTAATCTATGAACTGGAATTAATCGTCACCCACAACACTAAATTACTTGCACGATAAAAAAAAGTTTCGATATGCATACATATTTAGTTTTTCCAGTGTACAGTGTAGGGCACTCTTTTGTTTTATTGGCTTTACTCTCTTTTACTAGCTTTCATCAGCACAATGAACACCATATTATTATCGTCCTGAAGTAATAAAACAAGAATCTATTCAAACGTTTCATCATTTTGGATATATTTCGAGGAACAACAATGGAACGCATTTCAAACTTACCGTCTGCATCTTTGTGTACCCTGCTTTTCTTCACTTTAAATTTTATCGACCTAAGTAGCACAACAAATTCCAACGCAGCTACTTGGTGGAACCAGAATCCAAGTATGGAAAATGTTTATGGATACAGAACCAGTTACCCTTCTCCAACAGGAGGAATAATTTACAGAAATAACAGACCTGAAGGAAGGCGACAGTCCCGAAATCCAAATAGAAATTTCAATGGTCAACATAACCAACAACAGCAGTTACTTGACGGAAATCAGAATAGGATTTTAGTGGGTGAAATATGTGACCCTGATGATCCAGTTTACAACAAGTGCACCCTTTACGCCCATTGTATTCCCAGTGAGAACAACCTTCACAGATGTAACTGTACAGAGGGATATGACCCAACGTCCGACAAAAAGTGCCGACTTTCATGGGGACAGTATTGTACGAACAAGGACTCTTGTAATTGGGAAGCCGGATTAGTTTGCATTGATAATCGGTGCGAATGTGAAAATTCAGAAAACTATCAATTTGCCGGGAGAAGTTGTCGCAGTAAAGTTGGTGGCTCTTGTACTCCTCCATCAACAGAAATTGGAGTTCGGTTTAGTAAAGTTAGCAATTCATGTGTGAAAAACGCTCAGTGCAAATCCTTTGGACCGAACGGACTCTCATTCAGGTGCATTTGCAAACCTGGTTACATTGAGACAAGATTTGGCTATTGTGCTGCTGGAGTGGGTATGCAATGTCATGGGAAAGGGGAATGTGATACCAACATTCCATTAGTCTGCAAACAAGGAATATGTGCTTGTCGAGACAGCCTGCACGTATATGATCCAGACACAAATACTTGCGTGGGCCTGTCTGGTGCACAATGTTGTACAGATCCCGAGGGTCTCAGGTGCATCAGTGCTGTAAAAACTGGTTGTGTAGAAGGATCATTTTGTAAGGAAACAAGTCTGAATCTCCCAGGAAGGTGTACTTGTCTGCCATTCAATATTGAAACGGAAGAGCGTCTTTGTAAACCTAATCCTAATCTGTAAAGTAGTATTAGCGGTGGAAATGATGTGCGATATTATTGGCATCAATAAATTTGAAATTTTATATAATAATATGAAAAAGAGATTTTCCGATGTTTTCTCCAATTATTTCATATCTAACAGTTTAAATGAGACAACTTCAGAATTGAAATCGGTCATTGTAAGATTAATGACACATACAGCATTTTATCACATCGCAGCAGTAAAATCACTGGTTTTTCTAGGAAACCTTTTTAGCATTCCTTCAAATTTTCTCCTATCCCTTATCCTTATCATGATGTATTGTAGACGTTTTGAACAGAATACTCGGTAAGTGATTTACCATTTGCCACCCTGAAATAAAAACTACAATTTCATCGGGAATTGGACACCAACGACGTACTTTTCCACAACTTCAGTGTTTACCGCTAAAACGTAATGATGTATATGGATAAAAACGTTATCTCTGTCAGTATTCAGTATTGGAAATATAACGATTCTTTGTTAAAAACAAAATTTTCACATCTTTGATCGGCTCTTTGACGAAAAAACGTTTACAGATTGATAACCAATACTTTTGTCTGGCTACACTCTACACTTTTACCCGCATTTTACATACTTAAGTAATGTAACAATTCCCGACATTCTTCTTTCAACCTTAATTGCCTTAAAACGTTTGCTCTTTTTTGTAAAATAATTATATTTGTACATTAATTTCATTCCTTCTGTTTTCACACAATTGTATACATTTATGACAACTTACTTATAGATTTCAGGTGGAGTAAACGAACAAAATTTAGTAAATGCTAAAATTCAAATGTAAATTACAAATCTCAGTTCTTCTTTATCTGCTGACGAGTATCTTAATTTCTATGTAGCTCTCAGTTTACGACTAACTGTTCCCACCCAAACAGCGTCAGGATGAGAAACGTCAACCTGGCAAAACGACTTTTCATGCCATAAAATCTTCCCTTTTCTTCTTCCGCTAAAGGAACACTGGTGACTGGAATATAGTATTATTCATAGCATGTACAAATACTCATGCATGTTTGTGTTTTCCTGACATTCAAATTTTTACTGGCATAAATTTTATGTTCTTCATGTTTTTAAGAAATAAACAGAACTTTTCGCGAAACGTTCACTTTCTACCAATACCAATCATTCGCATTCCAAAGCAAAGCGCAGGTGCTAAATCGTAAATTCGTCATACAAAAACAATTATATAAAAATGGAAGAAAATAACCAGAAGGGAAAATGAGCAGACAAAAAATCGTACCGACAAAAAAATGAGTTGACAGCTTTCGGTGACTAGAAATGTACACATTCTTACGTAATCGGAAAAGTACAATGGCAAACACACAACCTAGTTATTATCGCTTTTAGTTTCTAACAACAAGAAAAATGCCACATTTCTTTTTTATATTATTTATGCCACCATCTTACGAACCATCACTCACGCCACACACACCTGCATTTCATTTTATGCCCTTTGAGTATATTTTGTCGGCTAAAAAGTTATTTACTTTAGTGTGTTTGTCTACCCTGTCAATTCCATGCATGTAGAGACATAGATAATAAATAAAACGATGATTTAGCAAAAGGGAAGAAGAGTAAAGAAAAAAACATATGATAATAGAGAAGAAAATTCATTCAAGAAAATCAACTTCTTGTTGTCTGTAGGCCATTTTTCTCAGGGAAGAGGAAAAAGAGCGGAGGAGCGAGCGCATTCACTGTATTTCTATTTATCATCATCATTATTCTCGTCGCTGTTGTTGTGTTATTTCCACTCTTTTGCCACACAGATTTCAGGCCACCAAGTACATAATGAGGAGGAGGTAGTGTGCCTAATGTTCCTTTTTTTCTTTGGCTGTGTACTTGATAATACAAAGCAAACTAAAGTACCAATTATACGGGTAACATTGTTGATGCTTTTATGATGTGATGCTGGGCTCTTTAAACAATGATTCAATGATCATCCTCAACATCGTCATCTCAGTGCTCTTACTTGGTTTTCCCCTGTTATAAACTCCCTAATGACTTCAATGATGTGTGTATGTTTTATAACTTTTTTTGAAAGGCAAATGAGATAAGATGAGTCATTCCTTTATTTCTCGCTGTTGTTGGTCGTGGTTTTACATTTTTCCATTATTACACAAGGTATATTTTATTTGTTTGGGGAAGTATAGCGGATCGCAGTAAAGAAAACTGGAAGAAAAGAAAATTGTAATACTTTGTTTGGAATCTGGTATGCTTATACTGATTGTTAGCCGGTGTCCAGTATACAAGCAAAGGAAACTGAATCGCGTTTGATTCTGGTCCGAAGTCGGAACATAATTTTAACAAGGATTTTGCTTCGTTTTTAGAAGGGGGAATTATATGGACGATGAACAATTCAATGTAACGGATGACATGCCGATCCCAATGGTGCGCATTAAGTTGTCCAAAGGGGAAAATATTTTCAGTCTTTCACTCAGCTGGATCTTTCAGCTTAACAAGGACTTCAAAATAAATAATGATGATTGTTCTGTAATTGCTTCAGAGAAGATTGCTGGTTCTTCCTGTTGCGTGTTCTAGTACCCCTAATTCCTGATAACATAATGGACAAACTATGTATGTCTTCACCAAACGAAAAATGTCAGAACTTGTTCGGATTTACGGATATGGTTTTTGCTTTTGTTGGAGAAGAATATTCGAAATATCTCATGTTACTTTTGAAAAATAAATTGCCTTAAAACATAATGAGCAATACACTACATTTTTAGCAAACGTGTGTTACGACATATTGCGAATGTTTAAATTTAAATGAGTAAATATTCTAGTTTTCAGCATCTCTTTTCAAGACAAATTGTCAAAAACGCATTGATAAAGATTTATTACTTCGCCTTTACGAATTTTGATACTGTTAAAAAGTGACATTTTTTTACTATGTTCAAACAAAAAACTCGAGCAGAAATATATTCAATCGTTCGTATTCTCCAGAAGCTCCATTCTTTGCATTCCAGACAGAAACTATGATGTTAGTTTTTATCTGTTGTCGACTCGTGAAATATTAGGAATGTTTCTACATTCACTTCAGTTCAATAACCATGAATGACGTTGTCGATTCATTCCGCTTTGGTGGTCTTCTTTTTATTTTAAGTTACAGAGTAAAGATAAATGACTTTTGAACAATAATTTCATAAAGAAATTATGGTCTACAAAAGAAACAAAGTGACCGAAAGCTGTATATGTATATCAAGCATCCAGCCAGATACAAAATTTGATTTCATTTTCAAATTTTTTGTTTCGTTGAAGTTTACTTTGTATATAAGAAGTAATGCGTTGACCTGCAAAGCAGTGATGGAATTTTTTGACAATCCTTTTTTCTTAAACGGAAAATGAGAGATGAAGGAAAAAATACCATCTGGAAAAAATATCATATCTTATCTTAAACGAGATTATATTTTGTTATTGGGTATTGATCCTAGTGCAATAAAACTTGCTGTAAGAACATAATGCAAGTCGGCGAGTCAAACTAGACAAAAAATTTAGCAAAGTTGGATCCTGCAAAGTGAATGACAAGCTGTTCAAAGAACAATGAAAAATAGAGATATTACACAAAAGAAAACATTCTTGCTGGAATGTGGAATACCTGAAAAATGTGAGAAAAACATCAAGATAAAAAATCCATTGGCACTGTTGTGATAAGATAAGCCCCGCAGTAAAAAAAAAACAGTGACAATTTCTCACTCATTTTTGGTGGAATTTTTGTAAAATTTATGGGTGGGTTCATAAATACAATTGACTTAATTTGTTTTAAAGTATCAGTCGAACCTTTCGTTTTAACATGTCAACGTCTAACGAAAACGTTCAAAAACCATTAAAAGTTTTTCGAGAAACGTACATAAAGTAAAGTAAAGTAAAGTACATAAAGTCTCTATCCATGTGGCCGTACAAGGCTCGTTTTGAATTAATGATTTTTGTTATTGTTTCCCACATGATTATCCTCTTAATTGCACTTTTGGTTTGCTCGATTTGTTTCAAATGCAGGAAATGTATCTCTGTTAAATGCATGAATGAAATACACAAATTAATGAAATTCATTTTGAGATTTGTAAACGTTGAGATTCGGGTAAGTCAATGCAAATTTAATTTAAACCCATTGGCTTTGACTTAGACGGTTAAAAATATTTGGAAGTCACCAGTGCGTTTATGCTACCGAATGATGATTTCAGTAAATGGTATTATTATGAAATTCTCTGCAAGAGCAAATGACTTTCTAAAGCATGCGAAATGATACGACACGATTTGCCAATTTCCAACATTGCTATGATTTTAAGCTAAAAATTTCACCTGATCGTTTGACTGTAAACTGTATTGCTATACAATGTTGTATGCTACCTCAAGTGTATGGGGCAAAATGAGTCTTATGATAAACCGCATCACAATAAATGCAAAATATGAGAATTTGATGCATATTTTTTTACAAACTTCGATTCAATAAACAAATTGAGCAACATATAAATTTAAATTCTTCAACTTTCATTCAACTTTAATATTTTTACGGATTTTCAACGTGTTATATATTACCAGCAACATGGTACATGATACATATCTTCAGTTACATTATGTTTATATAGCTTTTCTTATTTTATTTCATATTTTATATATTTATTTTATTAGTATACGAGCTACTTTTTTATATATCTCACCACGAAGTTCATCCCAACGACTATTAGAAAATGCTACAAATGCTCTACTTATCGATCCGAAAATAAATATCTGACTTTGATTACTTCTACCAATTTATTACGCTACTTGTAGAACATTCGTAACATTCAAAGTGTTAAACCATCTGCAGCATTCCGTTTTGTTTTATGTAAAATAAAATGCAAATATAAAATACATTTAGTAACTTCTCATTCTATATCCGATGGTTGTATTTCACATAGTATTTTCTTAATTGATATAAAACTGGCCTTAAATGCTACTATTTACATTATTCTCATACAAAGTTTCAGTTATTTACACTCAATTTTTTTTCTAGTTTCGTCAATACATTTTTCCATTTATAACTTTCAAACATTTTTTCATTTATGTAAAGCAAAAAATTTACATCGAGCAGTTAAGTATAAGGACACAGTTACAAATGTACAACATAAATTTAAATTTAATAGGCCAAGCATACAAAAATTATCACATTTCCAGTATAGTAAACCGCGCTCATACTCTTTTTATATTTTAGGATTTGGTTTTTTAAAAAATATTTATAAAAGGTAATATGCATTTACGTTATGTATTATTCATAGCCTCTTTTCAGCTTGTCTTTTTTTCTTGAAAGAAAATTTTCATCCTTATTCTAATTAACTATATTATAGATATGCATTGTAAGTAGTAGTTGTAAATAATTTGGTATAATATGTGAGTAAATAAAGAGGAATTTTTAGTTTGAAAACATGATTTGATGTTCTGAAATCAAATTTCCTCAGTTTATATATGATTGTGTCTAGTTGCCACAAAATATGCATTGCATTGTAGCTTTTTAAAATATGCCCAACCTACACTACAAACTATGCTACTAATAATAAGGACTATGTACATTAAAATGCTGCTTTTTGAATAGTTTTAGATTTAAATTATACTGATTTTTTAAGGTACTTCATCCATAACAAAAGTTTTTCTTTTTAACTTAAAAGCTATCATTTTTATATACTCCTTAAGTCATATTATGTAAATTAATATGATGTAAATTTATACTATAAATATATTATACTTAGGTTTGACAAAGGACCAGCACACAGAATAATGTTGAAAGTAAATAGGTAAATAATAATAATACCATTTCTTTTTTTGTTATTTAAATAAAAATGAACTCCGGTATCTTTCGTTCCTGAATGACTTCCGCCTGGGAGCGCATACAAGAGAATCTTTCTCTAGAAAGCAGCAGAGATAAAGTGATATTGTATATCTTGATCATGATATCCTCTCCTGGAGGCTCGGTGGTCTTGCCCTTAAATTGCCCACAAACAGAAGAGGTACTACTGTTTTACTGGGACTTTCTTCTCATTATCAATATTTTTATTAAAGATGCCAACTATGAAAAATTATTCCGCTCCTTTGGTGTGTTTACACAAAGAATGATGACGGTATAGTGATCAAACCAAAGAAGAAGAAAAAAGCTCTGAAACCTTGTTTATCGTTCCCCAGATATTTAAGAATGTACCCATGAATGTGCAAAATAATACTCTTGTTGGTTGATGCCATTAAAACAAAATAAGTGGTTGTACAAATAATGTCATATATTATAATAATGCAGAAAGTCTTCAAATTAAAGAGATTACCTAGATATGTGTATATATCGTATATATTTTATGTAAAACTATTTAAAAAGTTATAATAATATTGCATTGTTTTTGGTTAAAGTAGTACTGCAGAACTCAAGTTAGGATACATATGGATAAATTTTAATCTTTAAAAAAGATGACTAACTACAGCCACAGCTGTCGACAACCATTTCGTTGTAATTTTTCAGCACAATTTTGTCCGAGCTGTCGGTGTACAACAGACTTAGACTTGAGTACTTAGTCGGCACGCAACATGGTGGGGGAACGAGAGCTGGGTTCATCGAATGGACCAAAGCTTGGATCACTGCATGATTCGTGGCGTTGAGATGCTCTGCCATTGGAAAAGGACATTCACCGGAACAATAATACGCTGCATAACCTGCAATCAAATAAAAAATATAAATGCTTTTAGCAAAACAGCTCCAGTCTTTGATTGATAAGTATTACTACACTTTCCCCTTCACATTTATAACTTTTTAAAGAGAATCTCTACTTGAGTATAATCCTACAATAAAAAACCAAGTACTTTTAGAATACATGTAAATAGATATTTAGCTTACCAGGAGGGGCAACAATCCAATCATTCCATCCAACATCTTGAAAGTCGACAAACATGGCATGTCTTTGACAAAGGTTCCTTTTGCGATTCTTATTTCGATGGTTCTTCCTCCTCTTTTGAGCCTGAGCTGATCTGTAATGCCTTGACAGGGTTTTTGCATCACGGGTCTTCACAGGGTTGTGCCCATCATCAGAATACGTAAAAAGTACAATTGACGACGACGTGGGAACGGCTTTCTTCTTTTTCCTTTTTCTGTAATGACACACAAAATTACATCTATGTCATGTCTATTCCACTGGATCAAAACTGACACTTAATATAAGGCCAACTTTCAATATATTAAAAGCTTCAAAGCGTTAAAAGCCAAAATAAGTATGTAAGCTGAACAGTATGAGAAGCTGGGTTTACGTCTTCTTGGGTGGGTAGTAGAAAAAAAATTGAAAAGTTACTGGACGAAACTGAAAACTTTTTCTTTTGCTGCAAAAAATTTATCGCGATGCATCTTCTTTACTTTTATTTCCATTTTTTTTAAAAGTATAACAATCTTATAATTATAATTTGTTGCACAACAAATAATTATTTGAATCATGCAAACATATTGCGAAATTTTTTTAACGACACACCATGTGTTACGTTATGAGATCAATTGTGTGATTTGGTGGATGGTGATGGTGTAATAATAAGAATTCTTGTACAATTGTCTTTTTCTCATGAAATATTGTACATTATTTTTTTCAGACATGATATACAACCTCACCAGTTATTATTTAGTTTTTTTTAATAGACCCTACACAAAGATGAAAATGTGTGTTTCAAGAAATTGTGCACGGCATGGTTTATCATGTCTTCAGCCTTCTTTTTCTGATGTGTAAAATATCATCATAATGATTGGCCACATCCACATAATATCTGTGCTTTATACTACTACTGTCTTCTATTATTTATCCAATAGTTCACTAAACATTTTAAAATACATGTTGTTGAAAGCCATAATTTTCCAGCCGAAAGTAATGACAATGTAGAAAACAAATCAAAAGGAATTTTTTAACAGTCACAAAATTTCATTTTCGAACTCAACTTAGAACAAAAAAATATATCAATACTTTGATCTTTTCTCTCGTGAAAATGCACTGACTATTACATGCAATTTAGATGAAAATGTGGTTTCTCCATATAATTATGACCGATTTCATATCTGTTCTCTATGTACTTATCCAAAAAAAAATTACATATCATCATTACAGGATGGGTCGGATGCGACTTCCCTTGCATGATCATCGTCATCATCATGGAATGGTACTGCACAAACAACATCAAATAAATAATTTGTGAAGAAGGAAAAATATATCATCAGTCAATGTATTTTTTTGGCCAAGTTTGTTGAAATGAAAGTTAAGAAAAAGTAAAATACCATTCTAACTTGTAATATCTATAAATCGACAACTCATCTTTCGACAAAAAAAAACTCAACAAATACACACGAAATGTTAATAAATGACAAACACAACTACTGAGGAGGACGACCTTACATTGCATTGCCATTGCCATCATTATCATTTTTCTTTTGTAATCACATTCAAAGGAAAAATATGATAATAGCACATTTTTATGATAATCGAAGCCGTTCATCACGGAATGTTCTGATGATGATTACGTTACAACAAATGTTGAGTCTTTACTGTTTCATATGAGCATTTTTTTTTAAAAAAAGAGTGCATTTCCACATGCAACAACTCTTAGTCAGGGAAAGTTCAAGAGGAATATTTAAAACAAAAGATCATTTCAACGTTTTAATTCAAACAAACCATTTTGTACATTTTATAAAGCAATTTTTTTTTGTGTGAACGTGACATTACTCAAGGCACAAAAGATCCCATTTTTGTCAAGTGGTCCAGTCCACCTGTCGCATTACTTATTTATTATCTTGAACTCTGCTCTCTTGTAGAGAACTAAAGGGTATAAATAAAACATTGCCACTACAATGAAATTCCTTCTATATTGTACGTGCTCAATTGAAACCCCCCAACAAATCCCCTGATATCAGGTGCACAATGCGTGTTAGGAAAGGGCTAAATACAAAACCTGAGCTCAAGTAAGCTCATCCAGCAACTGAATGTGAGTAGCCCCAGCGAAAAAAAAAAACAAATTTCCTGTGTCACGTTTACCCCCTCTAAAAGTGCCCGTGTATTTAGTATGTATGCGTAAATATCAAAAGCAGACGTACATGAACACGTACTGCATTAAACACATTTATCAAATCGCAGCTCAGCAGAATTAAACAAAAACACACACGGAAGAGGGCCTTTTTTTCTTTCTGCCATCATCATCCGCACTTTAGCACATTTAAACGTGATATTTATTACATATTTAAGCGTAAGCCAGGAAAAACATACAACGAACAGGTAAAGAAAATATATAGTTGCTACATTATAAGGGTTACTCCAATATATATACACTTTCTTCTTAGAAGTTTTAGCCTATATACTGTAACACGTACATAAATATATTATACATGCCAGTATTTTGTCGGTAAAAATGAAACGAAAACACAATTCTATCCTTTTTTATGCTCCTTATTTTTTACCATTTTCTTTTCTAACATTATTAAGAAGGTTACTTACACGGAGCATTTATATCATAATTTGTTTTGTTATTCGTCTTATATACTTACCACATGTTATACTCATTCTCAAGTTTTGTTGCACTTTTGTCTAGGAAAACCTTTAACAAAAGCCCAAAATATTACTGATGAACCCATTCAAAAGAGCAGAAGTATTTAACTACCTTCAATGTTTTCATTTGTTATTTGAAACGCCTGTGTCGGTCGCTTTTTCAACTTACAGTAATGCATTTATGCACTACATACATGTGATTATGGCTCTTTTCTTGTGTGATCTATATGCAATTGTAAAATATCAAATTGTGTTGCTGCTCAGTATCAGTGTGTTAAACTTAACACCCCAAAACATTACCTGTGTTTTTTGTCGGTACGGATTTTCTGATTTCGCTGTTGATCACGATAAACAAAAGGAATGATGGATATGAACATTTTGCAATGAACATGATAGCCCTGATGAATACAATTACTTTCCTTCGAGAAAAATACCCAAAGAAAAATCTAGTACGTCTAGCTGTCTGGATTCCGTTCAGTTAGTTTACTCACGTTTACCATGATGTTTGGTGTCAATATCACAACTTCTTGTCAAAACAATTATCGTAATCCCATAAAATGATTGTAATATGCATATCAATAAAAAAAATTCCTTAAAAACAATGTACATATCTTATATCTGACTGACTGGTTAAATACTAAAGTAAAATCCATCATGGTGTTTTAAGGGTACATACATATATATACATTATACATGAGCTATTGACATACCAAAATACCAAAACCAAATACCAACGCATATATATATTAATAATAATGTTTTTGTTGAAGGTAGGGTCGAAGCAAAAAAACGGGATGGAATCAGTTTGTCTGATGTAGTGGCTAGACAAAATGACCAGATTGAACAGCAGAGAGTTCTTCACCACTTCACATCATAAAAAATGTAAATTGGTTCCATCCACCAACTGATCTATGCACATGTTAGCGTTCATCATAAAATACAAGCATGTAATAAAACGCAGAACAACAACAAACATTAGTATGAGGTGGTTTACTAGTTGCGACGATCCAACCCCTTTTTTTGTATCATCATTCGTGCTCTTATATGTTTTCTATTATAATCATTACGATAATGTACCAAAAAAATGGTCGGTCAGTCATGAAACGATCTATAAAGAATAGGATAATATTCATATATGAAAAAACCAGCCCATTTCCAATGAGTCTACATCTAAAAATACTTATCTACAATAGCTGATAATTTTATTTTACCAGGGCGGCATGACGAGAACAGAAAAACCCTGTTTTACTCCATACAATCCATATTTTAATAAGGATAATAATAGCATTCATATCATCTCTTAGCATATCATAAAAGTTGGAACCGAAACTTCATTATCAAAAAGAAGTTGATAGTAAACAGATTGCATCATCACCATCAACACAACATCATCACCATCAACACAACATCATCACCTGAACGTTATCTATAATCATAACTTTTTTTTCTGAAAAAATATGTGTATGCTTTTTAGACTGGTATGATCACATCGGGTATCAAGAACAAGAAAAAAAAATATTATGACGATGATTCTTTTTCTGCTTCTTCACCGACACCATAATCATCATAAAAGTTGAATTAGCTACTAAATTATCAAATTCCTTCGGATGCACATGTACACATATCGTTCCCAGAGAAAGAGAAATTGTTCCCTTTTTTATTTAAAAAAAGAGAAGAGAACAACAAGTTTATATTACTGCCCGAACTACATACATAAGTAAATGAAGCATTCTGTTTTTGTACAATTCATTCCATCATCAAAATCCATGATAAAAAGCTGGACTTTAATAAAAACAGGAACTTTGTTCAGTAAAAACTGATTTTCTTCTTGGGAAGCTGAAAAAATGACGATGAGAGTATGATAAGATGAGTGTGCCTATTCTTCTTAACAGCAGAATATCAGAATCCATCAAATCAAACCGCAACTTTTTCCCTTTTTCTCTCTCGAAGAAGAAGAGTTGATAATGATGCGCGATCATGACTCGTATAATTTCAAAGGAATCTGCTCGACACGTTTACATTTTATTTGTGCCATCATCCTTGCTCCTCGATACAGTACAACCCTTTCTCAATTTTCCTGCATAATAATTTGGTAATGGTGGTGGTGAGTAACCTGTTCTTTTTAATTCCCATATAGTTTGTCTTAATAATCAAACATCATCATACACAAGCCGAAAATGGTAGTATGTTGAATTTTTTTAATATTAAAAAAATTTCATCAAATAGTAGTCACCGAAAAACCAGTTAGTTCTTGCCTCTATCTCATAGAACACAAACACAGAAATAACCAACCTGATTTCGCTTCACCGATGTTGACGCATCTATTTTTTAAGTTCATCCATCCAACTTCTCTTGTAAGTTTCAACAGCAAATAAAGCGTGACCAACAAATTTTTAATGGAAAGAATAAAACTACTTCATTTTCATTAAATCATGTTGTGTGCTTGTGTCAACACTTTTTTCATTTCTTTTTTTCGGCAAGCACATTTTGTAATAATACTTTGTAATTTGTGTGACGTAATGATACAAAGGAAGTATTATGGATGTTGATGATCATGATGATAGTTATAATGGCATTGTTGATTAATAAAAAGAAAGTACGGGGGAAACAAATGAGATATTTTTTATTCGTTCCATTCATGCATATCATGATTTGATTGCAAAGGAAACGAAGATGCTTTTAGTTTAGGAACTTGGTTTTAAAATAGGGAAAAACAATGGTTTACAAATTACGCGATATGTAAGAGAAGAGATAGACTCTTTGACTTTTTACTAATCCGCCGCATGCATCCCCCAAAAAAGCAAAGTGTTTTCCTCTTTATGAATATATCTCTTGTGCGGTAAAGGTAATGCGTGGGAATTAGTTTTCTCGGTCGGTCGGTTTGCTACAATTACACAAAGAAGGAAAGAGAACAAAACGACACTAGAGAAAAAACAGATACCCCTTCATTAATGATGTCGAAAAATAAGACATGCAGATCTCTCTGTCTTATTATTATAATATCGAATCTGCTAGTCAGCGTACCATATCATATCACCGCACAACTAGCAAACCTGCAGAAGCTGCAGGTACATATCAACGAGAGAAAAAAAACGAAGATGAAAGGCTAGGCCCGACAAGACAGAATATTTTGAGTAAAGAATACTCGAAAATGAGAAGATGAGATGCTCAACCTATTTTTATTTTATGAGAAGTAAAAAGGACGCCGCAACCAACTGGATAATTTGCCGGTATGAATGTGTGTGTGGCAAGGTAAGCACTCCTTCAAAAAAAATATTGCGTTGTGGATTGCTGTGGTAGTGGTTTGGTTTTTGGTTTGTGTAGCAAAATGAAAGGTGATTGTAAAGGTAGGTAAGTGAAGCAGGGACGACGCAGTGCAGTTGTAAAGTGCAAGGTTGTTGGCAAATCGACTCGACATAAATAATATGACAGCGGAGCCGCATGGCTTATAAAAGCTTTGAATGAAAAATATATATTAAGGCGAGCGATGCAATAGAAAAAAAGATATAGTATCAATTTTATGATGATTTAGTGGATCGAGTACTTACTCATTATTGGAGTTGATGAAGCCGTCGTCAGTGGCCACGGCCACCCCCACTTCCGTTGGCGACGATGATGTTGGCGTCTCTGCCATAGACGAAGAGAAAGATTCACCGGAATCCTGTGTAGTTTTTGATGATGCTCTTGATGCCGACGTCGTCGTCGACAAAGAAGAAGACGACGACGATGACTCAGTGGTAATACTGTTAGAGCTTTTGCCACTTGTTCTTGCATCACTTGTACTACTAAACGTATTACTATTCTCTACATTGCTATCAACACTATTCTGTTCATCATCATCAACGTCTCTTTTCACTCGCAAATTATGCCTCTGAACAACAGTCTCTTGAGGCACGATGTGCCCCTCATTAGTCACTCCAAGGATCTCAAGAACCAGCCCGTGGTTCTTTTTTGGATTGCTCATCCACCTGCTCACGGCTGGGAACACGTCAAATGTCAGCCAAAATGCAGAAGTTCCATTCCGTCTTTTACTGAGAACAACAGTTTTGCTGTCAATTGGATAGGAGATGGGCTCCAGTAGATGAGTCTCCTTGGGTTTTTTAGATCTTGGGCTTGTCGCTGGTCTCATAACATCGTGAAGCAAAATTCGCACAGCTTTCAGTTCTTCGTGCTTCTGCTCCTTCTTGTTGGCTCCTTGGACTGGACCATCATCAATATTATTAGCGTGCATGCTACTTTCTCTGAACGACTCACTATTCACTTTTTCACTGTCGTCTGATAATACGGTGATTACAAATGGAATACGGAGCTCAGCCCCCGTTACTGATTCCATTGACGGGATCGAGGCCAGATTGAACTTGATGTGGTTCTCACGACCTTTCCAGGGATAAGATGGCTCTTTGGGATTACCTGGAATTCCGTCCCAGAAAAAAGCAAACATACATTTATTTTAATGTGTATTTAGCCAGATATAGATCGATACCTTTTTATATAATGATCAATCTTCTTCCACATTACAAATTTTTGATCATCTCTTCTAAAAAGATATATAAACTAGCAAATAGGTTTAAAAAGGTATTTCAGCTATTTTATAATACTACCCAATAAGTTTATTGACTGATCTGATCTAATCATGTCATCACAAATGATGGTATTTGTTGTTTTTCATTGAATTTTTTGTTTGCTTCCTATGCTTTTAAAAACCAGCTACACTAGCTACTTTCCTCTGTACAAGTATAATGTTAAAAATTGTTATTACCATCATCATCATCGGTTCATCGTAATTTTTTTCTCTCTTTCTTGGGGCATATATTTTAAGGAAAAAGCTTCCAGGCAGAAAAATATTATGAGGGACGATCGTGGTAATATGAGAGTAAGTAATAAAAAGCTAGTAAATAACATATTTTTCATGTTCATGTGGAAAACACAAGTAAATTATTGTGGTTTATGGCTCAATTCCTTGTTGACTTGCACTACTACTTCTTTTTTTCTGAAGCAGTGTTTACTTCATTTTTTTCTGGTCTCATATCTCTCATCTCATGCTAAATATTAAGAAAAACGACAAAAGTCAGTTTAGTGTGGTTGACTGTGAGGCATATAATTTTACTTGAAGCTTAGACAACAATTTCCCCTTTTTCTTTTGCATTGAGAGCTTCCTACATACTTTTTGGGAAACAGTAACAAAACTAAAATACAGAAGAGCTTTCATCATTTTCCTTGAACGTGCACTTAAGCTTTATTTTCTTGTTTAATGTACCTATAACTATGACACGGATGGAAGCTTGATATTAATGGCAGTTTTATGGCTTCGACAAAAGGAAGTTTTTAGGAATATATGCGAGAGAGGAGTAAAGTGATATATTACTTCTCTCTGCCTTTGCTGCTAACTTTTATGTCTAAGTGCTCATATAAATATGGTATATATATTTTTTTCACGATCCCGATTAGTGTTTTGTTATTGGGATAGCATATTATTACCAAGAATAATATATTTTGGACAGAAGTTAAGTAAATTATTTTGTGGGATAAAGAGAAAAACTTACCGGGTTGGTGATAAAACGTTCGAACAGTATTTGCTGTTCGCGTATGTCTTCCAGGTAAATTGAGGTTTGAGGTGGGAAGCTCCGTCCCAGTTTGCTTTTGATAAAGATCAAGAAGATATTTAGGGATTTTGATTTGTTTCTTCTTTTGCTCAGCTCTTTGTGGCCTTTTGGCCATGCCAAATAGCTTGAGAAATTGGGATTCAAGACGTTTCAACATTTGGGGCTCGACAGTACGGGATACCTCTATACTGCTATCGCCGTCGTCATCATCAGGTTCATTGTTGTTTTCCTCCTCCTCAATTGAAATATTTTCACCTTCTGAGTCGGATTCTGATGAACCTGCAATTGTTTATGGCGTAATGAAAAATATAGAGATGTACATACAATATACCAAAATGTGACAAGACAAACAAATAATGCATTTTATGTACACGTTGTAAACGTGACTACTTTTCCTATTATTTCCTCTTCCCATAATCTCTCTAAACTAAATATATGTTTTGGATGAGTACACATTATGGGGAAGAGCATTGAGGCGGCTTACTATTAATACTGTCAACAATCTTTCATGAAAGTGTGAAAAGCTTTAATAAGGAGGAGACTCGTTTTCAGAATTATTTATAACTTTGATGGGGGTAAAATCATAATGGAAATGATGAATGAAAAGAATGAAAATTTAGTGATATAATAAAAATGCACAAAACATCATGCTTGTTATTCATCATGAAAAGTACACTGACCTGTCAATTGATTTCCAACAGAGTTATCAAGAAAGACTGTGTCCATGCTTAGATTTGGGAGTTCAGGCAAAATTGTCAGCCCCCCGTATAAACCATATTGATGATGATGACCATTTTTATTGTTAAACTCTCCATTCACAAGAAAGCCATTGTATCTTCTCATTGTTGAAAAAACATTGTTCAAGACTTCACTACTATCACCACTGGTAGTCCTGCTATTACTTGATAATGTAATTAGTATATTACTCAAGTCACCCAAGTCTAGGATGACGAGTACGATGAAGAGGTAAAGGGCACAGGGTCTTGTCAACAAACTCCTACTACTTCTACTTATTCTTCTACTTTTAGAACTAGTATTGTCACTGCTTTCATTAGCACAATTAAAACTAGAAGTAATAGTGTCTTGCTCCTCATTAATGTTCCTTCTTTTGTCCCTTACATTTTCTGTACTACAACTAACAATATTACTAAACTTAAGATTATCATTAAAACTATTTGTGTTAGCATTAACTCTTCGACTACATCTGCTAACGTCATTAATATGGTCAAAGTTATTCACTTCCTTCTTATTATTTAGTGGAGAAGTTGTAGCACAGGGAAAGATAGAGTTTGTTATGGGATAACTATTAGCAATTAAACAAGGTCCGTCATCACTGCTATTGTTGGAGGTATTAATACAACAAATTCTGGGGCAATTGGTGTCACAGCCGTAATAACGATTAACATCTTCAGCATCCTCTTGGTTCACGTCATCATTATTAGTAGTAATCCCTGTTCTCAAGGGACATGTCATCATAGCGGTGGTGGTGGAAGAAGCAGCAGCGCATCTGTTAAAGCTGCTGCAACAGCCACGTCCCACAACAAAGTAGCAGTAGTCACCAGAATAACCATCATGATGATTATCATTCTTGTACTGCCCCTGCTGACAGTGACAATGATGATGGTGATGATGATGGCAATCGGCATTTGGTGAGGAGAACCCCATTTTACTTGCAACTTCTGCTTCCGTCCTTCCTATATCCATTACAAGACGCATGCTTACGTATTTATGCTCGTATCAAGAAATGGCAAAGCACGCCTCAGAACGGAATACGGAACAAGAAGTAAAACTAAGTTTCAGCGAACGTAACGTAAGTGTCTTCTCCAACGAAAAAATTAATTTATCTTTGAGTCCACTTTAAACAAAAATTGTTATTTATTCACGACTTCATTCACAAGGAACAGAAGAGGTATGCAGTGTTGGTGATGAGGATGGTGAAGATGAGACGGAGAGCGAGAGACCCTCATCATCACTTCCTTAATTCCTCCTCTCTAGGTATTTTGTGTTGTTTAGATGAGATACCACCACCAAGATCGATTTGGCTGGTGATGATGATAATAATAATGTTGAAGAAATAGTAGGCGGAGGTGTATTGTTGAGGAGAACATTAGTTGAACGAAACAAGAGTGAAGACGCAGCAGTGTGGTACGTACGACGTGGTGCAAAACCAAACAAAAACAAGAGTAGCTAAATGATAAATGCTAATGATGTTAGTTTTTGTATTGGTGTTGACGATGATGACGAAAAATGGCGACACACGAAACTGGTCATCAACACTAAGCACTAATTTAGTTATTGTATACACGTACTTATTATTTAACTTATTTTAGTGTTCCTTCACTACTTTCGTTTGCATGAAAAAAAAATTTCACAAAAAAAGTCTCAATAAAGTTTATATCAAGCTGGTCCACACACCGTTGTATATCGGCATGTGTGTATAATATTTGCTTTCGCTTGTACACAAACGACACAAAACACACAAATGATACTATTTTTTAGTATTTGTGTTTAAAAAAATGTAATAGTAATAATTCGTCAAAATGAATGAGTATGTATGTAACGTAACGAAGGTTCACTTTGAATTGAATGACAAATATCTTTCTTAAGTCATGTCTACGTGAGTGAAGATGCGAACGCTTGATTTTGATGAAGAAGAGGAATCCTTCCAAGTGATCTTGTGAACTGTACTTTGTGCACTGTTGTGAATGAAATCCATTCAGTAAGGTATATACTACAATTAGAATGAGGGAAGACACGACACATTGCCTACAATTTTTACTGGTGAAGAAGAAGAGATGCTATGCGGCAACCACCACTACTACACCACGGACACACATGCACAACAATACCAATAAAAAGTCGTGATGAGACGATCATCATCACTTGACTATAATAAAAAGTAATACTTCATCTTATTGTACACAACCCGTAATGTTTGTACAAAAATGATAATGCGAACAAGACAGATTCACTTGACTTGCGTGTGTGTGCAGCTCAAAAAATTTTACATATTTTTTTTAAACAAGTGAGTAACTGAAGAAGATGAGCCAGCAGCAGCAGGAAAGTCCTCTCTCATCTCTTTACAAGATTATCTCCTTGTTGGCTAATTTTTGTGGAGTGTGGCCACTTATTTGGCAATATATTTTTTTGGCTGCAGTGTCCATAGTGTGCACTTTTTTTGTGTACAACAAACCACTATACACACTTAAAATGTGTGTATGTATCTTACAATGTATAAAATATATTTAGTATGGAAAAAACAATCCAACAATAATGTTGTATTAATAATGGTTTTCAATCATGTTATTATTACAAATAAAATATTATGAAGATGCTGCGGTGATGATGATCATCAAGCACTCACTCTCACGTACAACAAAGAGGTTACGTTTACGACGACTCTGCGACTGAACTAACTGAGCAAATGTTGTATGCATATCTTTCTGTGAGATTAAAGGTAAGGAAAAAAAGGAGACGAAGAAGAAGCTGTTGCATATAATAATACACCACCATGGAATATGATAGTGTGATGTGGTGGTGGTGGTCATGATGATGATGTTGATGCTGCTGTGAATTTTTCTCTCTTGTGAACTTTATGATGATGCTCGTTTTGTCTTTTTCAAACTTTACATTTATCCATACATACATAATATGATATGAAGTGTAACTCATGAAGTTAATATACGACACAAAAAGTGCGGTGGTGGTGGGGGTAATAAGGATTCATGTTATTGTTGCTAGAAGCATTGTCTATATCTTATATATTTTACCTTTATGAAATGAAACGTTTAGAAACCAAAAAAATCTATAAGGCACACAATAAGGACGGTCGCGGAGGAGGCAGGTACACAAACACACGCAGGTAATATTAAGGAAAATAGCTTTTCCCTTCTTAATAGCACGCACTCATACTTTTATCATTATTCCTTTGGTAGAGCTCATAACATTGATGGAAAAATAAAATGCCTTTAAAGTTAAGGCTAACTATTAAGAAGATGGAGAGAGAGAGGTTGTTGTTTGTTAGCAAGTATCAGTCAGAGAGTCAGAGAATATGCACACACATTTAAAAGAGAGAGAGAGAGATATGCCCTTCTCCTCACACAATTCAATATATTTTTTTTCTATCTGCCTCAGAAAACACTGCTGCGAAGAAGAACAAAAGTAAAATACCGAATAAGTCTCAATACATTCATTTAAGCATATTGTACCTGCGATGATCAGGTAAAGTACATGGTCATTTTTGGCTAACCTGTGTACAATATCTTTTATGCATACTAGTCTTGCACGTAGAACAAAAATTGAGAGAGATACATTGTATATTATTCGTGTACGCTCACCACCACCACCACGTACCTGCTAAATATTTTTATCGTTGGTTAAATTTATGATCACTCACCAATGCATGCTCACCATCAACATCATCACATCACCCACCACCGCACCAGCAAGTTTTTGTCAGAATGAAACTAATTTGAATTTTCAACTATACATTTTGGATAAGCTGTAATAATGATCATATATAAACAGAGTTGTGAAAAAAAATCATCATGTATGTATTTTTCTGCATAACTTGAGAGTGGAGAGTAAACTGACTGAAAATGGTGATGATGATTATCATATGAAAACTTGCATGGGATATGCATGTCTTTTAGGGAATGCGAATGAAAATGCCTATTTGAATCTAGAGAAGTTCACAAGAATTTTGTAAAAGATTGAAATTAGTTAAAACACATCCCTCTTCATGACTGATTTTCCACTGAGGTTCAACAATTTAATCCATTTCAATGATAACAGCACAACAAACACCATAAATACCTTGTATTGTTGGGAGGGATGAAAAACAAAGAAAGTAACTGCTGATAAGAGAGAGAGGGTAACAAAAATGGAAAGATTTGGATGGGTAGCTCCGTTTAGAACTGCAATGTCCTCTCATGATGATCATCATGATTGTGATTGTGATCACATACATGTATGACAGACTGCAAAAGCATCATATCATGTAATTTGATAAAATATTTTGTCCTCTTCTCTCTTTTCACTCTTTCTCTGTGTAAAATTGCGATAAGAAAGGTATGTACCCATAAACATAACAGCATGACCATCACAGATCACTTGGAGCCAAAAATGATACTGTTTTTTCTCTCTATTTAAACTTTAACTTTATCAGCAACCTGAGAGAGTGAAGAGTGATGGTGAGTAGTAGATTTTTTTTCCATGCGAACATTAGTGCAATGAAAATGTGTGAAGTATTTAGAATTTTTGCCCCAGCCAGCATGGCATGAAGGAAAAAAAAGTAATGCTCTTTTCTGTGTAGGGATTGAAATGGTTGCGGTGGTCTACCTGCCTGCCGGATGGTGCAATGGAATGATGGCATGGGCCGGGCCGCAACAATCATATTATTCCTTTAAG
>JAQIWN010001193.1:0-22460 GCA_034699025.1 Entomobrya cf. arborea Gr-Col-00668
TAAATTTATCATTTATCAGTAAATTACATGTAACTGAAATCATGATTGACCGTGTATGATGGCAAAATGGTCATATTCAATAAAAACCTATCTACTTAAATGAGAAAAAAATCTTCCGGTTGGTTTCAAAAGAAATTTGTCGTATAAAACAAACATAAAATTTAACAGACCTCTAGTCTGAAGACTTTTTTATTTCAAGATTTTTAACTCGGTAAGTTCCATTTCAGATACACAGAAATAATACGGCAAAACATAATGCTTCTTCATTTCACATATATAAAATCACGTTAAAATTTTTGTTACTTTTCATGTAAAACTTGTAGTATAATCTACAAAAAATAAGTCCAAAACGAAATCAAAATAATTATATCAGTCTGAATGCAGTCACCACCTTATGTTGTCCAATCATAAATAATTGAGCATTTTCGAAGTAAAACGTCCTACACAGAAAGGTTATACAAGTTTTTGATCAACGTGTGGGTAGATTCGCATGAATTTAATACACTCCAGTGGACTTTACATGCCTGCTGTCATACCACTTTATTAGAAATGGCATCCTACACTACAAATTTGCATTTAGCTTTCTAATGTTTAATTTCCCAAAGCGAAGTAGTTTGTACTTATATTATCTAATAGAAAATATGATATGCATTTTTAGGAAATACAGAACAAAAAGCATATTATTTCTTGAAATATTAAATCATTTTTAAACAGTTAGTTTGCTTGGAGTATAATGAAAATTCTTTCTTCCGCTAAATAATAAGTATGGCTATTTTGAAGGCGTTGCACGTCACAAAAGTGCTTGAGCTTACATGACATCGCAACTAAATAATTATAATGTCAAGCTCAACACAACTAAATGGTTACATACTGTAACGTATCAAAATAGAATATTAAATATTAATTATTGTTAAAGGAATTAACGACGTTTGAGGACATGATTTTGAAAAATAAACTTTTTAATGCCGACGTTTCGGTTACAAACAGTAAACCATCTTCAGGGCATCACGACACAAAATTATAACAAATGCGGAATGATAATCTGCATAAAATATTATTAAATAAATTATTATCATTATTAAATTATTAAAAATTAATCTTTCCACTTTACCATGAAACTGATTGAAATAATTTCTAGTGAAATTCGATTCATCATTAAATAATTCTTGTTTATAAGTTGTGGCAAAATTAATCTTAAAATCAGATTTATATCTTTTTATAGAATTTTCAAGTAAATTCTGCAAGCTTTTCTTTTGGAAATAATTTTTGCTAATGATTCAAATGTAGATGATTTGTTCAGTGGCGTAATCCACATTGTAGAGCAAGGGAGTTTTAGAGCTTATTGAGTCAAATTACATTTATTCTCTGTACTTTTAGTTCGAATTACTTCGAAGCTGTGACACTTATGTGGTGTAGTTTATATAAACCCTCATGTCACTACACGCAAGGCTAACGTAGACGGATGTAACAAGTTGAATAAGAAGATTTAAAGGATTATTGTCAGTCATATAAAAGCTTCCTTTTGACAAATATATTGAGCTGTCCATATGTCAACAAGTGCTTTTACAATACAGTTCATTTCTAAGTTTAGTCCATATTTTCATAACCCAAGGGCTGTCATGCATACATGTAAGCATGTATAGTTGACATCCTTGGCAGGAAACGGATTTCCGGTTTTATTTCGAACGATAAGCATTAACAGTAAACTATAGACATTTTTGCGTCCTTGGTTCACAGTTTGTATATTTGTGCTACAAAGCTCATGAAATCTCACATTCAAAAATGCAGACAAGTCATTTCTACATAAATTTCACAAGGTAAAAATATATTTATTTAAGATCCTCATGACATGGTTTGTAATAGAAAAAGGTTAATTTGTATTACTTAATTACTTTTATTTTAAATCTGAGTTTTTTTTTGTCTCCAGATGATTTATTTGTCATATTTTGTTTTGGAGAATTATTTTCTTGATCTGTTAAACGAGTACAAAATAATGCAAACTATAAAGAGAAAATTTAGTTTTTATAATCTCAATTCTAATATTGTTCTGCTTTCTAACAAAACTCAAACACTGCTCTAAATTTAGATAAGAGAAAAGTCCAGGGCTGTTATTGAGGTTTGAAAAAACCAAACTGCGTTGCAGCTTTCCGTTAATATTTTCATAAAAGTTCACAAATTACGGCATTTCTTCTGCAGCACCCTCACAAAAATTTTGCAATGTACGTTTTTTGATAAAAAAAACGAATTCAAGAAATTGTAAAGGAATTTAGTTCAAGTACTGATACATTTAAATAAGTGGACTTTTTCTAAAGATCACAATTTATTCAAACTTTATTCATACTTTATTCAAACATTTCAATATACTACTGCCCTTCTTTCTTGTTAAAATTAATGAGTCGAAAGAACAGCTGCGCCTTTGTTTTGTAACTTACAATTATTCATTTCTTATTCATTTATTCTTGGTTGACGACGTTTACGTTTGTAAAATGTATTCATTTTAATATATTCATTTGTGGAAATGTCTGTTCAGGCATATGTTCAAAGAACTGGTTTTTCGTTTTCTTATTTTTAAACTTTGATTCAACTAAGCATGGAATTTGACTTCAAATTTTAATTGGACTTGTCATATTAAAATCACATATAAACATACAAACCACTTGAAAAATTACATTTCCTTGCAAAAGGTGACATATTTCTGTCTTCCTTCAAAACCTCTTATTTGTAGATGTATAAAACCGTCTCTTAACATTTCTTTTTGATAAAAAGCATGCTCAAGGAGCTATCAAAAAATACTTCAACAAACATAAGGAGTGCCAATTATAGTGTTTTAAGCTTGTTTTTTTGCATTACTACAGATTTCGCAACGTTTCAATGATTCGGTTAGCAATGATTTAAATTTAATGTATTTTTTCCGAGTAGAGATTGAATTGTTTTATTGTACACGAGATAAAAGATAAACAGGGTTCACATTTGACTTTTGGAGGAAGATCTTTGAGATTTTTCTTATTTCTCTTTACTGCACGTTGACCTTAGCATAGCTAAAATTGAAGTGTAAAATAAGAGAAATTTTCTCTGACAGTGCAAAACCCTTGAATTTTTGGCTTACATCATTTTTCTTTCATAAATTTTTAAAGCGCAATAGGAAAAAAAATCCGCACTGAAAACTGATTAACTACCATTTTCCTTGAATTGGGTCCCCTTAGCTTGATCTTTACACACCCAAATAGCCCTTAATATAAATTTTGCTCTTGTTTTCCCATTCAATAATTTTTTGTTTGACATGGCTTAGTTAAACTGAACCCACAAATAATATTTCTTTTGGTACGGCAATTCAGTACTCAAACAAAACAAAAGTTCATTAAAGATTGTAAAAAGGTGAATGAACAAATAGACAAAATATACTCGATGTAATTTAATATTAGATAGTTTTATTTTATCTTCAAACGAAAAGATAAATCGATGAAAACTAAAAATGACTTTTATTGTTGTCAAGAAAAATTTATTATTTTATTTAAGTTTTGGGAAACGATTTTTCTGAAGCTTGATTTGCTGGAAGTTATCCCAATAGAGTTATTTTTTTGACATGAATCGTTGAAAAAATGCGTAATGCATTATCATAAACTTTTAAGAATGTATTGTTGCTTCGGCATTCTAGATGAAAGTGTTCGTTACTTTCATTAGTTTTTCATCAATAAACAGCCCAATCATTTCTAGTATCCTTATATTCTTCGTAGCACAATAATGTGTGGAGATCACTTCAAACTTCGAAGAGCTATCTTGTAAGTTTTATCATTCTTCTTTAATTCCAAATTTAGATTAAACCGATTAAATTTTAGTATTGTCATCGTTCACCAAACCCACTCTCTAAAAATACCGGAAATTGTCGAAGAATTTTTTTTTTGATAAACTTAGCCTAATACAATTTTTTACCCATTTTTGCTTGAGCAAAAAATAATATCATGTCAAAAATACTAAATTCCACTTTAAAACATTTAAATAAAATACGTCATGAAAACTTAACGTACTACCTATAATAGACCAAACAAATTTAAACATGACTTCTTCAGTTTTTGAACTTTAGCCTATATAATTTCTAAAACTAAACGAATTATCAAACATAAACACAAAACAAGGAATAAAAATAATGGACGATATTATTCTTTTGAAAAAGGAAAAAAAGTTACCCCAAAAATTATTTTATTCTGCTGTAATTCTTTTATAATTAGGAACAACTGTGGATGGGGAAACACTGTAATATTATTTTTTTAAATTGGAACCTAAACCAACGCACAAGCATAGTGAAAGTATTTCAGTACACGTTCAGGCTGATCGTTCTCAACTGCACATTTTTTCTCAATATTCTTCATTTTTTGCTTACTATTCAACACACTTTCTACAGGTTTAATTGATCTATTTGTTTTTAGTATTATTATGACTGCGTGGGAGTAAACCTTTAGGGATTTTAGAATCACAAGTGCATAATATTTTAAGTTGTTTTGCACTCGTCTCCAAACAAAACTGTCATGGTCAACGAGGCAAAAATTCATAAATAACGAGTTATTTATAAAACTGCCGTAAAAGTGCCTACTGGAAATTTCTGTGCGGCCAAAAATGAACAATTAATCATAGACTTGAAACCAGCCAAGTTAAAAACCTTGGCAAGCTGTGTTGCCAAAAATTCCCAACAGAAGTGCTCCAATTTCATGAAATGAAGTTTTCTCTAAAAACTTGGGTTTTCCGGTCACTAACATTCAGTGTGATCGCTGTTGAGAATTGTGAAGGACAATATTTGTTAGTTTTCTTATTGCTTCGCAAAAACAGTAGGTTATTACGGAATATAGTACAGTGATAAGGGTAGGTATTTTTGTTTTAGGGAAAACTAGGAAAAATTGAGGCTACGCAAAATTGTTACTAAATGGAAACACATTTTCATTGTGTAATATAGTAATATAAAATATATATTACACATAGTTTGCCAAGTATGGTGGCATGTCATGATTATTGATTAAGGATTGAAACCAAAATTTAAAATTTGAAAAATGATTTGATTTTGTTTACTGCTTGTCAGTTTTAGTCGAGAGAGGGCTTCAATAGGAAGCTTCACACCATTTCAAATGCTTTTTGGGTTTTATACTTCTTCATATTGTAATAATACATATTACAGGTTACGCTACTTCGGTAGTCTTGTAATACTAACTAGCTCATTGATTTAAAAATTTTAAGACATCGAGAACATTAGAAACTGTTGAAATATTTGACTTGACTAATTTGTGGAAATCCAATCCAATATGATCTAATTTAAGACGAACTTTAAGTTTTTTTAAGTTTTTAAATGTACTTAAGACGGACAAAGCCTCTCAATATTCTTTTGAGGTTGTAGTAGCAAAGCAAAGTCATTTTTACAGATTTCAGACATGTAATTGTACGAGTATGGCGTTTTGGTATTAGTTTTGCCAACTGTTTTAATTTTCGCTACTGGCAATTTGGGTAAATTATTCTTTTATTATTATTTTTACCGCTCTATTTGTTTGCAAATGTACATGTAACAGCACTTATGAAATCTACCTCCTATTCTAAACATAAGTTTTAATTCTGCTTTATTTTCTTCATCTTTGAATGCAAAATATTAAATGCATACAAATACACGAATTTAAATGCTCCCAATTTACTTCGTTTGCTTTGATCCCTCACCAGGTTTCCTGTTCTCAAAGAATATTTCATATAGTCATAAAACCAATGCGTGTGTTTATGACAAAAAGTAATTTCAAAATATCTAAAAAAAAATGCTCAATCAATTTACGATTTTGCTTAGTTTTGTGCATGACAATTTCGTTAGATCATTCATTAATATTTAGAAATTATTTTTTCCTTGTTTCCAAGTAAAACGAGAAATCTTACGCTGAGATAGAATCTGAATTTAATATGAATTTAATTTAATACAATGTACAATATAATATCGCGAAAATACTGAAGTGACACTGAGCCTTCATAGAAACATCATACATTAAGCTTCTAATATCATCTGTAAAATTGATTGTGTGAAATGATATATCCGAGAGTGGAAAGGCGGCAGACAATCTGCAATTTAAATGGAGAACTTAGGATACCATTGATATGTATCAAATTATATTTCTTCAATTATATTAAGGCTGCAATGACAAATCGCAAATTGGACATTGGATATGCTTTGATGATTTCAAATGGCTTGAAATTTCATGAAGTTAAAAATTACATAGCCATCGAAACATCTCTGCTAAACTCGAAGATAGCTCAATTAAGTTCGATCTGCGACAGATTTTAAGTTCTCAGGTTTCTCCTACTCTCATTTTAATATTTTACACATGGACAAAAGCTAGAAGAATATCAATTTATCGAAAGTTACAACAAAGTGTAGCCACATCAGAAAAAGGTGTGTACCAATTTTACACGGTGGCATACTTGAGCCTTTTAGGACGTTTTATTTCATTTCTTCATCTCAATTAAGCATTGATTCTTTTTTTGGTGCAATTATGAGAGAATTATAATAACGAGTCAGTTTGTCTGATTATGCAAATAAATTTAATTAAATGGAAATATCCTGTGCCCGCAATGAAAAGATATATCAAATAATCTTTCAAAAGACCTACACTAAATTCGACAGTATCTGATAATTTATATGGAAATCCTGTCTTTAATTATGCCTTTTTAACTTAAAAATGAAACAAAATGTATAGAATTCATGAAAACAAGAAGCTTATATGAACCACATCAAGAAGCTAACGCATTTCTTATGAAAGACAACTACAAACAAAAAGCATTTGAATCAAAGGCATAAGTGTAATTTTGAGCTTTTGTAGCACCAGCACTTTTTCTAATATTACGGCCAAAATTTACGAGTGATAACTTGTTATCCATTCTGTGTTTGAACTACTGAAACTTCTTCAGACTAAATACTTACAGTATTCGTTAGGCTGACTAAACTGGTTTCCAGATGACAAATGTCTTTCGTTCGACCATCTGAAACAGAAAAACTTTCTCCAATTCATATGATAAAATTTAAAATGTCAGCGTCTTCGTTAGCCCTATCAAATAGATAACGTCCACAAAATACTTTTACGGAATATTTCAGTTTTGTCACGTAATATTGTGAGTTATATCAAAGTTAAACTTTTGGTACTGATCAAACAATAAGCTTTGGTTTTGATGCTTAATTTGGTAACGTTGTCCCGTTTTCTACGTTTATAACTTGAGATTAATATTAAACAACTGAATTTTTAGAATATTTCCTTTATTTTTTGTCAAATCTGTTTCCAATGTCTCCAGCACAAAAGAAGTTCCTTCAACATGTAATTATGAATTATTTATATCATCACAAAAATTGACAAAAAAAATTTAACGCTTGATTTTTTTTGAAGCAGCTGTACTGTGCTTTATAAAAAATCTTAAATTTCATAAACGTTCACTATTCTAGATATCCTGTTGTAAATTAAAGTGACAAAAATCATGTTTGCAACGTATTATCCGCTTAAAGATGTTTTTGTGTAGCTGTCATTCACAGACACTACTGCTTTAGTACCTTTTCTCATTTATAAAACATAAAGTCAAATTGTAAAGCTTACCTGAATCCACTCATGTGAAAGACTACCAGTGTAAATGTTCGAAGCACAACGTATTTTAAAGATGACGCAAAATAAAGGGGTGACACAAGCGTTGTCATTAAAGCTTTCAGAATTTTTGCCCATATGGGCAGCTTTTGATTACAAAAGGTCCGTAAGATTTGACTAACAAAATCGGAAGCAGCAATCTTTATTATTATCCTTTTGTTGTCTGTACCACTGAAAGATGGAGAGTCATCTAAAATTGATTCTAAAATTCCATAGGGTTCCACACTGCTGACTTCTAACAACACAAAACACAATTTGGCTTCCAAAATAAACATTTATTGAACGTTATGGTTATATGTTTGCATATATGTAGAGTATAAATATTCTTACTTTATTACAAATAAGAGGTTTTGATTTTCTAAATATAAAATATGAAATAAAGGTTCTAGCTGGAAGCTTCACTTTTATTAATTTTGCAATACAAAGGAAAATGTAAAGAGGTTGATGCATGATAAAGTTATTGGCCAATTGAAAATTTTCCTTCGTAGCATTACTTTCTCTACTAAATGGGTATTTAGGACGGCTTTATAATCTACATTGATTCAGAAAATATTTGCCTAAATTTTAGTTAGCTGTAATATAAAATGTCATTGAATTTTAGCTGGTATCTTTTGATGTAGCCCCTTCATGCTTTCCTTTTTAGCAAAGCTAGCCAATCTTATTAAAGTGCACGTAATATATTTCTCAACAGGTTCTCAGGTTATGCTCGAAAAGATTCTCTTCATTATGTAGTTTTTGACGCCATTTTATTTATTTTTTCTCGTTACATCTTTTGGTACTATGAGTAAAATTTGATTGCTTCAAAACATGCGAAGCAAATAAAAGCTTTGGTTTTCTCTCACTGAAATATTTTAGGGAAGAATGTTGATTCTTTATAAGTACAAAAACTCAGTCACTCAAACTAAATAATTCAATGAGAAAACAACAGAAGGTAAATATATTTATGCATTTGAAAATGTGTGGTGGAAAGCTTTTAACTACAATTGTATGATCACAAGTACTATTTCACAAGAATAATTTGTGACATTAAAGTGTGAACCAAAGTTCTGTTAAGTGCATGTACACATTTACGTACAAAAAACGTAAAACTAAGGAAAACCTGTGCGATATTTACTTAATGTGAATTATTCTTTAAAACAGATTCAATTAAATTTTTTAAACCTGAATCTAATTAACTTTTTTCAAACGTGAAAGCTGTTTCTTAAAAACAAACGTATTTTGACATTCGGTTTATGTGGTTCGTACAAGTAGTCTCAAACTAGTATACTTTTTATTTAAAGTAAGTTTGTATTTAGTTTATTAGGGTGTAATCAAAGTTTCTTACAAATAATGTCTCTCACCACAGAACAACATTAAATGAGTTTAAGTTAAATATAAAATGCATTTTCCGAATAGTAATGTAACTTAAACAATACGAGTTTGTAAAATTGTATTTTAATTTAGTCAACAAGTTTACTGAAGTTACTGTAATGATGTATTTAGAGGAAAATATTTTACAAAATATTAACACAGCATTTTCCTTTCAAATCATATATTTCACAGAATGCGTATCAGGTGCATCTTGAAGGTTACTTTGGTGTATTTTGACTACTTTTATCGTGATAAACCATTGCAAAAACTAGTGTACTTGAAAACCTCTTAAATTAAAGGAATCTTAGGACTACAAGATAAAATTTAAACTAAAATACTTGTAGTATCAGAGTTTTAAAAGTAAATATTGCAAACTTAAATGAGGGTTTGTTACAAATTTAAAATAAATTGCGATTTCTTGCTTTGCGGTTCGTGAAGTATCCTCTCAAGATGGATCGTTTGGTTTTGGTTGCTTTATATTATAGTCGAATTTAATATGTGTATCTCAATGTAAGAAGCTTTTCTCCACAGTCTTACTCTGAACGTCGCAAGGAACGTTAGTATATTTGGTAGTGTGTTGAATGAGCTTTTAAAACTGGGCAGATTTTGTGTTGGTGCTTTCACTTGAGCAGTAGCTCTCAACGGGTTAGCAGGGTTTTTGTGAGCTCGTCCTTCTCAATTCTATTTTGAATGGTGTACTGAATTTGTTAAAACGTTCACATGTATATATTTTTTACATTGGTAGTTGATATATAATAGCATACCAATGTATAAGTTGTTATTTATCCGAAAAATCGGTTATGTTGTGAAGATTTGTTTGGGTTTAAAATTAAATGTGTGACTTGAAATTCGAAGAAGTAAAAGGGAAATTCTTAAAAGGATTTTTTCAAGTAAATAGTGCTTTTTTGATTTGTGGTCCGTACAAGATTCAAAAGTCTGAATCTCATAAATTTGAAGTAACACGACATTGATCACAGAATTGAAGTGATGGCCGTCAAGACTACAATGAGAAGTTTTGGAAATGATTTGAAGGAGACACTCGAAATGGAGACGACTGAGAATACTTATTTGCCATCTTTTTACTCTCTCGATAGCAGTATCCTGTCAAATAGTTCGGATTTCATAAATGAAACACTTCCAATTGACATGAAATTCAATGCAGGACACATCGTTTCCATATCAGTTTATAGTATTCTCTTTGTGCTTTCTTCGATCGGTAAGGAAAAATTTTGAACCACGAACGATATTTAAATTTGTGTAATTTAAATTTAAAATCCGATAAAATACCTAAAATAAAAGTCCACTCTCTTTGATGTCTTAGGAAACCTTACAGTTCTTATAGCCCTTCTAAGGAGAAAGTATTTTAGAAAATACTTATCGAGGATTGATTTGTTACTTGTTCACCTTGCTATTGCAGACTTAATGGTAAATATCAACAAAACTCGATTTATTTTCATTAGTGTTTACTACTTAGGTGTATATTTTCATCTGATTTTATGTTTCGACAAGGTTACGTTTTTCATGATGCCTTTGGAAATCGGATGGGCAGCAACGGTTCAATGGAAAGCTGGAGATATTATGTGTCGCTTGTTGGCGTTTTTTAGAATATTTGGTTTGTATCTTTCGGGATTTGTGCTCGTTTGTTTGGCGATTGATCGGTAAGCCCTGACGTCAATAGTGATAAACTTTTATTACGTATTTATAATAATCTCGTGGGATTAGCTAACAAGCTTTAGGTTATTTTTTTCGTATTTGAATCAACTGAATATGTTGTCGTTACCCTAATACATGTTCATCTTGTTACCAGACTTAAAAGCTTTTACGGATCTAATCCAGGCATTCCTAAACTTTCAAAGAGAGCCAAAAGTTTAGTTCGTTAGCAAACTAAAAAGCTATAATCCTTAACGCTAACATGGGCATTTTAAGTTTTAGTTTGTTTTCTTGTCACTTTGCAAATTTAAATATTTACATGTTTCCTGTATTATTTACGTTTTTAGATACATGGCGGTGCGCTATCCTATGCAGGGTATAGCATCAACTAAACGAGCCAAGATAATGCTTGCAACTTCCTGGCTTCTTTCTATTATTTGCAGTATGCCCCAGGTAATACTTTTTTAAGAGTCTAAATTTCATATTTAAAAAAATTGCAAATTGGCATATAATATGTTTGCAGGTATTCATATTTCACGTTGAGAGTCATCCAGTATATACCTGGTACACTCAATGCGTTACATATAACTTCTTCCCGGAACCAGAATATGAGCTGTTATACAACGTTTTTGTAATGATGATGATGTACGCTCTGCCTCTCATTTTTCTTGTGGTGCTGTACGGGTCTATTGCGGTGGAGTTGTGGAAAATGGCGCATTCAGCTGGTAGCACTTTTGGATCCGAAGGTTGGGCTCTTACTTAAAAAGAAAAAGAAAAATTTATTGCTACAAGTTACAATAAGTTATCCATAATATTTCGCTGATATTCAATAGAAGGCCTGAGAAGATCTGGAGTTAACAATATTGAACGTGCCAAAGTCAAATCCATCCAAATGACATTTGTAATCACGGCAGCTTTTTTAATTTGTTGGACGCCTTATTACGTAATGTGTGTGTGGTAAGTAACATGAAAATTTTAGAATGCAATTTCTTACTTTTTAGCAAAGAATATCATACAGGTTTTTTGTTGTGTGTAGGTACTGGACTGATCCTGAAAGTGCAAAAAATGTTGACCAGAGAATTCAAAAGGGACTCTTCCTTTTTGCATGTACAAATTCCACTGTAAATCCACTTGTTTACGGCATATTTCATCTAAATTCACTTTTCGAAAAAACTTCGACGGTATAATGCTTTTAAATTAATAAATATTTATGTATTTTGACATAATTAGACTTTCATTATTTAAGTAAATATTTAATCGTTTTTAAAAGGGACGTCCAAGGACATCGAGTGTTTCAAATCAAACTACCTCTACTCAGCAACACCGAGTCAGTACTCAACTACTAAACAGTTGTGAAAGTAGTCCAAGTAACCGTACAAATTTCGAAGGAAATCGACCTGGACTCAGTAGAGGTACAACAACAGTAACGTCTATGGATGGATCGAAAGGAGAAAATATACCTTTGCTGATTGCCAAACGTAGTGTTGTAGTACTTACGTCTAGATCATAAAAAGCTGACACACACCTAATGATGACGACACACCTAATGATTATTAGTTTTACAAAAAAAACCGGGAGATGCTTATGGGTGGTACAAACAAGTTTACATTAAGTTTAGCTGTAACTGCGTTTTCTAAAAAGTTTCGACTGTTGAAATAAGTCGAATACTGGTCATGTACCGACATGGTAAAACTTTTGTACTTTTCTAACCCTTTGCGAAATATCAAACTACATAAATAATAATCTGTTATTCGTCTGTAAACTTTTGAATTCTTTCAAACGATTTTGATAATTAAAGTCACAACGCAAAAAGGTTATCGCATGATATGAAAATATGGCACACACGATTTAGAGAATACAATTGAATGTTTTTAAAATAAAGTTATAAAAAAGTATTTTGCTTACGTCAATCAAATAAATTTACTAATGTTTTCAAATTTTTTGCCAAATGTATCATAACATCGCGTTAGATTTTAAGAAGGTTTTTTAGCTGGTTACCACGTAAACAGTAGGGCAAAATCACAAAATCTCGAATCGGTGTGAAATTGGCATCACAAGAAAGATTGGGATGTGCATAATCGAATGGGTTGTGTTTTAACACCAAGTGGCCGCATTCAAGTTAACCAGAACAGGTCAAACTTGACCATACCTCGAGCTTTGTGACGACGCACAAAAAGTTAATGGGCGCAAAACATGTTCACTTGTGTTGCTTTCGTCTTGAGCTGGTGATCTAGCTCATGGCGAGCAGAACGCTTTCTTTTTCGCAGGTGCTTAGTTTCCATTAACTTGTTAAGCGTGCGTCACAAAGCGTGCGTGAGGAGGTTTATTCTGCAAATATGCTAATAAAAGGCTAAAACCCAATGCACAATGGTTTTCGGAGGATCCGATTCTGACGCCAGTTTTGAACAATGAAGTTAGTTTTTGAATCTGATAGTCAGAAAACATTTTAAAGTGGTTAAAAACTAATCTGTATACCTTGTTCTACTCTTCAGGCTCATTTTTATATCAGTGTTATGCTGTCGCCGTCAGAAATCTTTTTGTTGAAAGTTGAAATTGTTTCTTAACCTTACTAAACAACTGCAACCCAGTTATGAGTAAACTTTTATCCATTTGTTTTAGACTTTTAACTAAGTTAATAAACAAATAACGTATAATTTCCTTGTCGGCATATCTTCAGAAGTTTATTTTTTTCTATTGCCATGATGTTATTCGTAAACGTTATCGTAAACCGTGTATTTTAGAGGTAGATGACCTAATATATTGATTTGCTGACTACATTTCGTATAAATCTAGAAAACATTGAGGCCAAAGAAATTGTCAGTTCAAATTGAATAGCATCTGAAAACACATTTTCGTGTTCGTCAAGAAAAAGATATGCCCAGCTCCAACTTTATTTATATTTTAACTTCTACTTTTTAAGCTTGGATATAAATAAACGATGTAGTTTGAAAAAAAGTATGCACGTTATATTCATCTACAAACCTAGCACACATTTACTCATTTTTCTCTTGAACTCTTGATATAATTTCATGAAATATGTTAAATCCTTATTTGCAAGAGAGTGGCAAAATGGTATAGTCTTTTTATTATATTAATCTGATTGAGGGATTTATGTGTTTCATAAAAACTTATAAGTACCAATGATAGTGAACCCAGTATCGTTATAGTGAACCCAAATGATCAATATACTTAAAATTGCATTAAGAACATAAAAAAGTCAAATAGTCAATTTTGAAACTAGATCTTTAAAAACGCGATTACTCACATACAAGCCAATAAGTCAGAAAATTAAGTTTCTGATAATAGCAAAAAAAAGAACGAATGATGTATACATACGTATTTCATCTTTTTTCAAACATGAAGGTACATTTGGTAACGAGGAAAAAAGTTGGAACAAATTCTTTTAATCTTCTTTCATTGCCGGCTACTTTGTGTTTTCAAACGTAATCTCTGCGAAATAAAGTCTGATATTTTTAGCTTTACAATGCAAAATGAGTCAAAAAAGCTTTTGTGTGGAAATTTTGGCCTGTTGTCAATTTTATTAAATAGCTGTTTCCCAGTGAATATACTTTTTCTTTTTTTAGGGCAACGGTTTTTGGTAGAGATAATTTTATTTTAAATATTTTCTTGTACTATTTTAGTGTGCATATTTTAAGAGGATTTTTGGGCTACAATAATTAAAAGTCCAACTCCAACTCGAACTATCGAAACTTACTATATTTACTCCCTTTTGAATTCCTACACAATAATAAATTTAGCGAATTCAATCATATTGCAAAAAATCTAGTCAATCATTGTCTTCAATTGAGCCACAGATATAAATTCAAGTCAACCGTAAACTCAATCATCTTTTATATCAGTAACGTTTCAGAAGATTAAAACTTATTAGTTTTCCAGTACGTAGTTATTCTATATCGTCTTGATAACTAAACAAATATTGACTTTAGGGAAAAAGACCAAGGTTTATAGGCTTATATATGTTAACAAATGTCTAGATATCTATTTACTAAGGTCTTTTGTTTAAATGGTCTAGGAAATTATAAGTCACACATAGGAATATATTTTGAAAATTAGGGAACTTTCTACGTAGTTCATTCTTTTAGGAAAATAAACACCAAATTGATGAATTTATGTTGCTTATTTATGTTTGGGTGCTTTAGATGCTTGAAATGTTCCATTTTGATATATTTCTTCCTATCCCTCTGAAGTTTGATACATGTTTTGTGAAAATGGTAGTAGAACCATTGTTAGGTCATATACAATCATGTTTTTTTTAAACTTACCATAATGCAGAGCTAGTATTCACCTGGGAGTATTAGGAATGTTAAGTAGATCCTGACTACTATAAAACACTCAGGTACGGACCCTCGAGTCTTTGTTGTTTTCGTAAGGGGCATTTCTTCATTCGTACTACTTTAGTTTGTAACTTTTATCATTGAAGTTGACCGCTGCATTAAGTTTATACGGGCTGTCTTCAGCAGCATTCGTACCCTAAATATGAACTCTAGAAGCATGGAAAAACCATGAAACGCAGTTGTACATAGGTATAACCAAAAGAAATGAGCCGACTAAAAATTCGAATATCCCAAGAATATGTTGATAATTAGATAAGAGTTTGGTATGCTTAGATAGCACAGAATCCAACTTAAAAACATGTCAAAGAATTTTTGTCCTGCTTCTTCAACAATGGCAATAAGTGGTTAAAAGGAATTATGTCAAAAACGCGATTTTTAGGGGAAATTTTTGGCCTCAACTTCAATTTGACATAACTATTTCAATAAATATTGGAATGCGATATCTATACCTTTGAACTAGTCGTATTGAATGGACAATTCGATTAGTGTCTGTATTTGGATAGACAATGCGTATACACATTTTTAAATTATACTCTTGGATATCTAATTATATCAACCACTGATCTATTTATCAATATAGTGTTGAGATATTTTGATTTTTAGTCAGCTCACTTGTTTTGGTTACCCCTATGTATATATTGCGTTGAGTGAGCATCTAAAACTGTGTGCGCTTTAGATTTCACTTTCACTTGAGCTGTAGCTGCTGAAAGCGAAGCAACAACTTCTGAAGTTCGTTCACGGAAGAATGCAACTCAGTACTGTGCACCACACAAAGACTTTATCTTGGATTGAAATTGAAGTAAAATTAAAAAAAAGTTTTCAAACAGAGTTTGATATTTGGCAATTCTATACCTGTTGCAATAAAGTCCTTATTATTTCGTGATTTTTAAATAAGACAATTTAACATTTGATAAGAAACACATTAAACGGCTGTTACACTTAAAATGGCGGACTTTAGAAATAAAAACAACCCATTGGGGTTATTTGATAAAACGTTTTTATTGTATTGGAACATGACCAATAAAACTTTAACATCAAATAATTCAAACGGCTTGAATGAGACACTTCCCATCGATATGCAATTCAACGCGGGACACATACTTTCCATATCTGTTTACAGTCTACTATTAATACTTTCTTCAATCGGTAAGCAGTCTATGCTATGCAGATATTGTTAAGTATTTTGTATTCTAACTAAGTAATCAAATTACATGATTTTTAAATACATTGTTTAGCTAATCTTACAGTTCTAACGGCTATTCTCAGGAGAAAGTATTATCAAAAGGTTTTCTCTAGAATTGATCTTCTGCTTGTTCATCTATCAATTGCTGATTTGATTGTAAATACAACCAATAAAAACTACATCAATAGCAAAAGTGAAAGCTTCCCAACACATTTTGGTTAATTCATTTTTCTATCAGGTAACTTTCTTTATGATGCCGTTGGAAATTGGATGGGCAGCAACAGTTCAGTGGAAAGCTGGAGATTTGATGTGTCGTATTATGGCATTTTTTCGTATTTTTGGATTGTATCTTTCTGGATTTTTACTTGTTTGCCTGGTACTAGATCGGTAAGTAATAATACTAGCTTGTAAATCATATAAACTTCAACTTGCTGAGCTTAACAACCACAACATGCATGTTTTTTTAGTGTGATTGATTTTCAAGTCTCTTGTTGCCCTTACATCACAATATTTGCATTTTTATTTTTTCTTGTTTGTTGAGTGATGTCTTTTCTGCCTTATCTTATTTTTACGAAAGTTCGGATATAAAAGCTTTTACGTTAAGCCTGGAGCTAAAGTAAACACGCCTCAACATCATATATCGTGGCGGTTTTATTGTGTTTATTCAAAGATTCAAACGAAAATCCCATTCTCATCACAAAAATGAAATTTGTTTTTAATCTAGCTATTTTTGTCCATAACTGTTTAAAATTCATCCTATTAAATATATTTGTGTACATCATAATCCCATTAAAATTCAAGCTCTAAATTGAAATATGGAACAAAGTGGTTTTTCTACATTGAAAAACAAAATCTTGTGAACATTCTACACATAAAAATTTAGTATTAGTTTAACTGTTTGATCCTAAGGATAAATTTGGCTTCGAGGACAAAGAAGTAGTTATTGCTAAAAAACTTCAGTCTAAAGTAGAAAAAGAAAAAGGATTTTGATCTCGTATTCAATTCATGATTGTATTTTTCCATCTTTCCTCTCATGAGGAATGAAAACCCGATGGGAATCTAAACTACCTCAGTTTCATTCCAACTCAGGAATTATTCAGTGAATTTATTACGTAGTTGAAGGTGAAGCGTTAGCAAGTGTGGATGTTATCATATTTGTCCGTCTAAATAATGGAAAGGTCAAAAACACGCTGACTAAATTCTTTTTATTTTTGGTGTTTAATCACTTGGGTCAAGAACAAGAACGCTATTGATTTTCAGTTCATAAGGTCGAATGGGAGATTTTACAAATTGATCATACAAAACATTTATAAAGTGCAAGTTAAGCTTTTATATTTTTATTTTAAGCAATTTTATATAAAATTCACGTAACATATCATTCGTAAGTAGTGACTTTAGCAATGGCTCAGAAATCACTGCGTTGGAAATAACAATGATTACTTGTGGAAATCGCGTTGTTTCGGCTACGTCGTTATGGTCGCTATTAAACGAATTTATTTTAGGACGATCTATCTTGTTTACCAAATTCAAATTGGGATGATGTGGGTGTATTAATTTTTATTTTTAGATTCCTGGCGGTACGCTACCCAATGCAGGGTCTGGCATCAACAAAACGAGCGAAGTTGATGGTTGTAGTGGCGTGGTTGCTCTCTATTATTTGTAGTATGCCCCAGGTAACTTTTTTTAGAAATAAGCCATTAAAATAGTCAATAAAAACATCCATTTAATAATGTACTTTAATATCAAATATGTTTTAGATCTTTATATTTCATGTGGAAAGACATCCAGAGCATACTTGGTACCTTCAATGTGTCACCTTCAACTTTTTCCCGAAACCAGAGTATGAACTTCTCTATAACGTTTTCGTTACGATAATGATGTACGCATTCCCTTTGATTCTGCTTGTGGTGCTGTATGGGTCTATTGCTGTAAGACTATGGAAAGTAGCACACACGGCTGGTAGCAACATGGAACATGCAGGTTTGATTTTGAAACGAATTTTTGAAAAAAAGAGCAACAAGTTTGGAATAAATCAAATTGTGTTTTAATTTTCGAACCAACTTTAGTTAACGGCTTGAGAAGGTCGGGCGCGGCTAATTTTCAGCGAGCAAAAATGAAATCTATTCAAATGACATTTGTAATTACAGCAGCATTTTTCATATGTTGGACGCCATATTATGTAATGTGTGTGTGGTAAGTATTACCAATACGTTTTTAAAATTATGTCGAATCTGGTAAAGTGGGTTAGTATGTTTGTTGTAGACACAGTTATAAGTCTTTATGATTATATTTTGGTACTGTGCTTATATTTGTGCTCAGGTACTGGGTTGATCCCCAAAGTGCAAAAAGTGTAGATCAGCGTATTCAAAAGGGACTTTTTCTTTTTGCATGTACCAACTCTACCGTTAATCCAATTGTTTACGGTGTATTTCATTCTAACACTATCTGTGGAGAAGACGCAATGGTATGTTTTTTAATGCTTGAATTTAAATACGACTGAAGTCGTTATCAAAAGGGCTTTGTTTGTTCTCCAGGGACGAAGAAGAACTTCCAGCTTAACAAACCAGACGTCAACTACTCCACTTCGTAGATTTAGTACTTTACTTGTTAGCAGAAAAGCAACGAGTCCAGATGCACAAAACGTTTTGGAACAAGGACGATCTGAAATGTTGGTAGGTTCAAATGAAAATAAGTCAAGCGGGAGTAAAAGTACGGCAACAGAATATGTACCTCTGTCAGTTATTAAACGTTCGGAAGTGATTACACTAAAAACATCAAAACAACCGGTTTAAAATGCTTCTTTTTTAATAGTCAAATATTCTGAAGTATGAAAAAACAATATAATAAACATAAAATAGGGTTTTTGTAGTTTGTAAAAAGTAATTTGACACACTGGTAGATATTAAATTGTGCTTTTGAACTAAAGTTAATTGATGATTTTTTTAAAGAGAAAGGAATAAGCAATTGCTTTTATGGTACTGCTTTCACTGTTATGTGACCATTTTTTTCGCGGAAGTATCTCAATTTAATAAGCGCATCAATGGTAGCAACAGAAACAGGAAAACATTAACGAGAAAATTAAAATTTTGTTTTTCATGTATATTCTCCAAGGATGCATGTAATCATTACACATTAGTGGAAACGGTAATTAGAGCACTAGCTGTTGAAATGTTGAATGAATATTTCAACTGAATTGAATGAATGAGTGAAGCCAAATTTTTATTTATTTTTAAACACAATTTAGCAAATGACGTCACAAATTTGTATAGTAAATAAATCGAGAACAATTTTCGTTCTTGTCCACAAATTATGTTTTCGTGTGAGCATAGTGTCATCAAAATGTTCCCATTATTGAATACCCAACTCGATTTGATTTGCTCAAGATTAAGAAAATGCTATTTTTCCGAAAATCTACTTTCTGGGAAAATTTGTTAACAAAAAGGAACAATTAGTTGCAGATATAAGATGCTTTATTACGCACATGTTGTCAGAAAGCCAAACATTGACGTTGTTTAAAAAATGGCTGGTATAGAGCAGAATTAATTTTTATATTATTAAAATCAATAAGTGTAAGGTCTTCAACTTCACAGTTTATAAATCTCAGCATAAAAGTTTCCAAATATTTTTGGTGTGGAATGATATCCATGAAAATTACAAAAAATGTGTTCTCTCACATATTGAAATCTTTTTAAGAATATCAGGCGTAAACAAAGCGTAAAACCTTTTATAGTGAAATATCCTGTTATTTTCATAATTTCAAAAGATTCATTCAGCCAATATCTGAAATTCTGTCACAAATAATATTTTATTTCTTAGAAAGCCATTACAAGCCTATCAAGCTTGATATTCATGAAAAATATCAAGCAGTCATTACAACATTTTGGCCATAATATTGTAAAATAAATCCGTTAGTCATTTTTAAGCACCCGCCCTGGAATAATAATCCAACTATCCTGTTTGTAGTTGATGTACAAACATTTGTCGTACTAAACTATTTTAGGAACCCAAACCTATATGGAACAAATTTCAAAATAAAACTGTTTACAGATAAACATGATTTCTGTTAGAGAAAAAAATATAGGCTTTCAAAAATGTAGCAAAATACTATGTGTATTTATAGTGTCATAAAATTTTATAAAAGCGTGTCGAAAACACTCGAACCTTTTTGAAATATCTCTGTTCGATTTTTAATATTATATTTACAACAGTTTGAAAAGAATCATAAAGGCTTAAACTTATACACGAACGCATTTTGTTCGTTGTTTGTTAGATACAATGAAAAAGTATGGGTATGATTTCCATAGGTATTTGTAGGTAATTCACACTACAGGCTTTAAAAAATTACATTCAAAAGTAATTGGCTGACTTTATTTACGAGTTAAAGCTCGCAAAGCGAGCAAAATTGCACACTTGAGTAAGCAAAGCGCTTCCTCCTCCAAGGGAGTATATGTTAATTCAGTATGGGTTGTGGTATATTGTGTGTACATGGAAATCATACACTTTCGTGTCAATATCTCGACTGTAGATTATTAATCAGCATGTGAACTACTATAGAATGACATAATACTTTATAAAATTTGCACTGTCGGGCTCCACCCGTTGTTCCATTAATTTTGGATCCAAGTTTATATTAATTTTGTTGCACTGCTTTACAAGTGACTGAATGTTTTATTAATTTGATTTAAATTTAAATTGTATTAAAAATTGAGACGAACAAAACAACATAAAGGTATAAATTTTTATCTGTTGCTGTCAACAAATTTGTTAGTGGGGTAGGCCAATCCCTGCAAATCACAATCAAAAATATGTTGTCAATAACAGAGAATATACTACCGGATAGCTCTCCTTGTTAATTTATTTCTCGTTTTGACATCTTTAAAGCTATTGGGTCACACACAGACATAAAATTGAGTTTAGAATAAATTTATATTGTTAAAGCTCACGGACAAAATATGTTGTTGACAAGCGTAATATATGGATGGATAAGTACATGTAAAGTTCAGGTTCGTGCATGTATGATGCTGATAACTGACTGGGAAAAGTACTTAGAAAACTCTGTAGCTACTTTTGTCATGCTTTCACTTGAGCAATAGCTCATAACGGAGTAAGAACAGTTGTTTGAACTTGGCTTTTCTGAAATTCCTACACTATTTCTGTTTATCATCCTAAAAGCATATTATCTAGACTGAAAAGAAAAGTGAAGGAAATAAAATACTCACATTTTCTACCATGTTCTATACGAATGGAGAAGCGAAACGAAGCAAACAAAAAAACTTAAGCAGAATCCTTTCATTTCAAGATTAATCCCGACTGGATGCTTTGTTTTAATACGGATCTTGGTCCTAGCACAACAAACCATTTGTTGATATCTTATTATCTCCTTTTTAATGTTTTTTGATTTAAAAATATGATTAAGAAAATGTTTGAACAATAAGGAGTGCGAATAATAAAACTAAACAGATACTGTCAATAGTTTATACGATTAGTGTGCTTGATAATAAAACATCAAATATTTCAGACAAAACAAAAATACAAAATAGATCCCATCATGTTTAAAAGTTAAGTTTTCATTCTCTCAGAAAATTATAAACATTTTATGTAAGAGTTTCGTATTACCAAAACATGCTTAAATTTGTATTTTTGGTGTCCTTTTTTGTAAGAATTCCTAAGTAAAGGATGTATGACCATGTTAAACAATTAAAGTAATACAAAAATTAAGTATGTAAACATTTAAGCTCTCATATATCATCAATATACATTCACCAAGTTGAACTATGAAGCTTGTATTCAATACAAAACCCACAAGATAATTAACTAAAATGTAAAATTACTAGCCAACTGCGTAATTTCTTCAGCTTGTCAAAATGTGTTGATGAACCTAATTACAGAATGTATTTTCCATATATGTATGAAAATCATCAGAATTCAGAAAACTCATGAGAAAAGTTGAAGTTTTATCCTCTATCAGCAAGATGGACTAATTAACTGTTTCAAACTTATTCTAGTGGTTGGAGGTTTTTGTTGTGAATAGAGCCGCTTTTATTTTTTACGGTATTCCCTTCAATTAGTAATACGTAACTGCAAAAAGATAAATAAATGCTTATACCTACTTGTTCATAAGCTAGATTAAAGTCGATTATAACCCGAAAAACGATGATAATAATTAAAGTTTGCTCCACTGAGGCAATACCCTGCCATAAACCCTGCCTTGCCCTCGTGCACAATTACGGTTTACTTGATTTTCGCTGGGTGTTGTATTTAGTGATCCTATATTGATTT
>JAQIWN010001194.1:0-22454 GCA_034699025.1 Entomobrya cf. arborea Gr-Col-00668
TAAACTTTCCCCGTTGGAAGCTATATCTAACGATAACTCAATAGGAATATGGTCACTCGGAGTCACAGGAAACGGTAGCTTTGATGAAAGTTTATCCACTATTGAGTTCGAAATCATGACGTGATCTAGCCAACTGCTAGAATACATCCCCTTTGCAAAAAATGTTACTGTGGAATTATAAACGATAGTCCTTTAACAACTTACCAGCGAACTAAGAAAACCAGACTTCCATTGCCTCCTGTCGAATCAACGTTAAAGTCTGGATCCATCAGTAGTGATAATGACGACGCCATACTTATCAATCGTTCTCAATTTGTAGAAGAAATTAAACTTTGGAGCATAACACATGACATTACCAGAAGTGCATGCGGAGAATTGCTGAAAATTTTGAAGAAGCATTTATGTTTTGAAGCCATTCCAAGTGACCCTCGAAGTTTATTTTTTTCGCTTCAACAACCCCATTTCACAACCATTGAGGAAGGTCAACTCGCATATTTTGGAATAGAAAGGAACCTAAAGAGATTGGCAAAATTACTTAAAGATATTGACACCATTAATCTTCAGATCAATATAGACGGCCTACCGCTGCATAAGAGTAGTAATCGTCAGTTTTGGCCAGTCCTGAGAAGTTTGTACAGAAGCAAACATGTCTTTGTTATTGCTGTTTTCTGTGGAAACTCCAAACCTGCATCGTTAGAACTATTTTTGGACTCATTTGTGGAAGAAGCATCGACTGTGGAAAGAGATGGATTTTCACTTGCGGGAAAACACTACCACTTTTGTATTTCACAGTTGATTTGTGACGCACCAGCTCGCTCTTTCATAACTGCTATAAAAAGTGGTTACTATTCTTTTGGCAAGTGCTGTGTGAAAGGGAAATATGTAGAACAAAGAGTTGTTCTAATTAAAACTACAGCACTTCTACGCACCGATTTTGACTTTCGAAATCAAACTCAATCCAAACACCACATAGGTACATCACCACTTGTAAGATTACAAATCGACATGGTCCAGGACATACCATTTGAATATATGCATTTAGTATGCATTAGAATCGTAAAGAAGTTAATACGCACATGGATTGATGGTAAGTGGAAGAGCTTTCGTTTAAGGAATTTAGAAAAGGAAAAGTTGTCATTTGAAATAATTAGAGTGAAGGCTTTCATGCCTAGGGAGTTCAAAAGAAAAGGACGTACAGTAGTAGAATTCGAACGTTAAAAAGCAACTGAGCTTCGATTTTTTTACTTTACACAGGGCCAGTAGTACTTAAAAACATTCTACGAAAAGAGTACTATGAATATTTCATGATCTTAAGTGTAGCCATTAGATTATTGGCAAAAATTAATTTATCCAATGATCATTTAAATTATGCAGAAAAACTACTTTTGTTTTTTGTTACACGTTGTCGAGAACTATATCAAAGTGTGTTTATGTCTTATAATGTTCATGGCATTATACACTTAAGTCAGGATGTTAAAAAACATGGTTGTCTTGATAACTTTAGGGCATTTAAGTTTGAAAACTTCTTAGATAAAATGAAAGCATGGGTACGGTCAACAAAGCATCCACTGCAGCATCTAGTTAATCAGATGTGTAAGCGAGAAAAGTGCGATAAAGAATCGATTGTAGCCGAAGATTGTCCGTTTTCTCTTGGGCCGCCAACACGTGGAAAAGAGTTTGCTTACATCGTTATCAAATCATGCCGCATCACGACTACGTTCCCCAATAATATTGTACGATTGAGTGACATGAGTGTATGTGAAGTGATTGGAGTGATTGAAATTGATGGTTAGTGTGTCGATTTCTTTAATTATCCTGCGTCGTCTCATAATTTTCCCATAACTAAAGTTCGTGTAAATAAAAAAGCTCATCCATATCTTGTTAGTTATAAAAAAAATTGATTCCAAGTGTGTAGCTATAGCAGTTCCAGTTCCAGAGACATTTTTGTTACATTTCCAATAATTCACTGCAACTAATCATGGACGCTTTTAGCAACGATCTTTAGAAACTTTAGTTATTTGTGTAAATAAGTCTAACAATAATATCCATACAAACACAGTAAAGTTGCTTAAAGATATTGCGATTTTGTTTTGTCTTATGCAATTTCTTAAGCTGATGTGTCTTTAGAGAGTAGTATTCAACATAAGTGGGGTAACTCAGAAAGTGCTCAAGCAGCTCAGCTTTTATGCAAGCAATTCATTTGTACTGCTTATTGCAAAACGCTGAGTCGACCCACTGGTGTAAGATGAGAAATGGGCATGCGTTTTTGAATTGTAGATTTTCTATGTTACTATTCAATGGAATGCTTATGTTTCAGCACGGTTGAACTTGATGCTTTAGGTTTGAGTATAGCTCATAACTGCATTTTATAAAGGATGGATATTGTTTTGAACCACACGTTCATATATGAACCAACATCAACTAATTAATTTTGCAAAGTTTGTTGGGAAATATATTTATTTTCTTAATTTGTGTTTGTGGTTGAACTGAATGGAATTTTTAAGATTTTATTTAAGTTCAAATCTAGAATTTAGCCAACTGAAAGTGGTTGAAAACGATGAACGGAAATTGAACGCGGTTGACTACTTTGCCTTCAAATGAACCAAATGACTTTAAACTGATCTACTCAAAAATTTACACATTGAATTTGAAGCAAATAGTATGAATATCCCTCAATTTATATCTAAAACTTCTTGACCCATCTTATTTTAGAACTTTTAGAATATTTAAAAACGGTCTCGAAATATTTTAGAACTTATAAGAAACATTGTCAACAACAGATGTTAAATAAAACGAGTAACTACATTACCTTTTAGCTGCTTAATTAATAAAAGCGTTTATATTCTGCCAAATACTAGTTTCTAAAACATTCCGGTTTGAACTAAACTAACTAGAACTAGTTTGAAAATACAACATTTTTGTAAATAAAAAATTCACAAATTCTTTCAATAAAAAGATATTGCCTTATAGTATACTGCTCGCGGTTTAAATAAAATATTAATTTCTTTCGAGTATCGCCTTGTAGCGTTTACGTTTTGTTGAAACATTACGTTCTTAAAGGAATTTTCTCTAGCATTAAAAATTGCTTGGGTCCAATGATTTTAAATTTTGTAAAGTCACTTGCAAAATCTTGCAGTAATATAATATTAGTATTATAATATTAACATTAAACTAATGCTACCAAAACATATTTTGATACTTAAACTTTGTTACATAATAATAATGTGAAAAACATTTATTGATAAAGGAAAGGTTATTATAAGGGCCAATTTTGGACCAAAAATCAAAAAAATCTTTTTCTTCCTAGTTTGTTAAGGTAACCGACTTATGTATTCTAGCGAAGGTTTAAGCTCAAATGGACTACTTAGAAGGAAGTTATGGCCTGTCAAAGTTAGCATAAAATGGGTGCATTTTCCCCCTAAAAAATTTAATTTTAAAGTCCTTATAACTCTGACACTTCTCAGAACAAATGGATGTACAATATGTCATCAGAATTGTAATACTTAGTTGAGTAATTAACAATCATCCTGTATTCGCTAAATTGACTTCTGGTCCGAATACACGGTGTCAAGTAGGTGTCACCTGTGTGGCGGCGGTCCAAAATATTCAATCAGCGCTTGCACGGAGCTCACTTGGCCAAATAACATTAATGACATCAAAAGAATCACAGCACTCTACTCTATCACTATTTCAAAATGAATTGGGAAAATCTGTTTTTGAGCCTAATAGCAGTTTATAGCAGGTTCCGAAATTAAAAAATGGCAAAATGACATGACATGACAGCTCAGAAGCAAAGCCGTAAAAGTAAAGGTTCAAAACGTCAGCTTCAGCAGCGGTTAGAAATGGTCCAAAGGAAAGCGCAGCTACAAATCCAATGATTGTTATAACAAACATGAAAATTCTTGATATTGATATCGCAACATTTTGCTTTAAGAGTAATTTTTCTTCTAGAAGTGTTTCAAATTTTTCCGAATTTAAAAAATCATCAATGAAAATTGAAATGATAATTTGTTTCTTCAGCTTACCTTGACGTAACAATTTGAAAAGTGTGTTTTTACCAGATTTTTTAAATTTGGTATTATAATTTTTTAATTTGGTATCCAAGTAAATAGATTTGTTGAAGTAGTCGCACCATATTTGACGCTCCACACCAAATTTCCATCCAACCCAGAGAGAAATCAGAAGATAGTCATAGTAAGTTTTTATATTAGTATTTTTAGTATTTTAGTATTTATTTATTCTCAAGCTCTTTCAGGCCAGGGACCCATGGAGCATCAACGCGCAAATACATTTTTTTAGCATTTACATTCTTCATAATCATACATATTCGTTTCTCATTCTGCTGTACATTCATAATTTCATAATATTTTTTCTCAGTATTATAATTTGGCATAATTTTTAGTTATATAATTAAATAGGCTAACAATTTATTTCATCTAGAATAAATTTACGCAGGCGTAAACTAGCTGACATTGAATAGTAAAACTTACTAATAAAATCTTTATGTTCACTGTTAAGCGCACCAAGCCAATTCTCATTTTCTTTCAATTCTTTTCTCAGGAGTTCCATCGTTCGTATTGGCTTACACTCAAAAACAAAATGTTCTATGCTATTAGTTTTACCACAAATTTGACAGTTTTCATCGTTATCAAAATCATGCAAAAACCGATTGAAATATATGTAATTCGTATTTAATCTAAGGGTAGATGTAACCTAATGTACTTAGCAGATTGTCTCTTCAATTAAATTAGCGAAATAAGCATATCTTCTCGACTGACGTGTTCTACTTATATCATCTTGTCTCACATTATTAATTACAGAAGCCAGGAATGGCCCAGTTTGACTACAAAAATCATTGACGTTTGCTGTGGCATAATAGGAAAAGCCGTATTTATTGAATAAACTTTTCATTTGGGCAACCCAGTTGTACTTAATATTGTCACTATCTGTTGAATTCCTTAACGCTACGAAGCACTTTTTAACATATCTAGAGTCATCCATTAACAGCAATTTAGCCCAATAATGCAAAGCTCTTTTAATTACATTAAAGCTCAGGGGAAGACGTCCTATTTCTAAACGTAATACATTACCAGGTACGTATCTCGACACACCTAATGCTCGTCTTAAAAATTTTGATTGGAGTCTTTCTATAAGTTCAAAATTCTGCAGGCCCCACACATGACTCCCGTATAATGCTGTTGATGAGACGATTGCTTCAAAAAGTTTTTCTATTGAAGACCAACTTAACATTTTTATTCCACATATAATCTTCCACACTGACGACATTGCAGCGTTGCCTTTTTGCATAAAAAAGCTAATTGTTTTATTATAACAGCCAGACGAGTAGAAAGGAACACCAAGATACGTATAACTTTTCACAACGTCAATTTTCTTATCTCCATACATAAATATAGGTAGTTTTCGAGACCTACCCCCCTTACTGAACACCGTTATTTTTGTTTTTTCCACATTTACATCTAAAGACAGCAAACTAAAGTAAATTTGGAGTTCGTTTATTTTCCTTTGCATTTCTCCAGGAGTAGACGCAAAAATAATCATATCATCAGCAAAACAAAGTAGTTGCAACTGAAAGTTGTACATCAATTTAACACCAAATAAACCTATCTCATTTAAATATGCCTCGATGTCTGCGATATACAAATTAAACAAAATTGAAGATAAAATTTCACCTTGCAATAAACCTTCTGTAATGGCTATTTGTTCACTATAACCAGATTCGGTTTTCACCACCGTCGAAAAATTTTCATAAAGACATTTGAGTATGCGTATAATTTTACATGAAACGCCCAGCCATTCTAATTTATCCCATAATTTACTGTCTGGTATAGATGAAAAGGCACGTGCAAAGTCGACGAACAAAGCATACACCTTCCCTTTCTTAGAGCTTAAGTTTACTTGTATAGCCGCATTTAAACAAAAAAATCTGATCATCAGTAGACCTTCCTTCTCTAAAACCTGCTTGGCATTCTGGAAGCAACCCATTTTCATCCGCCCATGCAGCTAATTGTCGTTGAATTATTTGTGTAAATAGCTTAAGTGGATGGCTTAAAAGTGAAATAGGTCTGTAGTTCATCGGATTGGTCGGGTCACCTTTTTTTATAAATCATTGTAGTTATGCTTTCGTTTCATTCCTTAGGATGTTGTTCAGTGATTAATATGGCATTTAAAATTTCAAGTGATGTGTCTAGGCCTGAATTAGGCAAATGTTTTATAAATTCATTCATGATACCATCTGGCCCAACTGCTTTTCCAATTGGAGCTTTTCGTATTGCTACCATCAATTCGTCTCGTGATATTGGCCTTTCTAACTCTACGCATTCATTACCCTCATAAACCTTACTTGTTAAAATTCTTATTGGTGAAATCGTACGGTAAAACTCTGTCCATTCTTTGCCAGATATAATATTAGTATGATAAGGCTTAGATCTAAATCGCTTGACTGATTCCCAGAAACTACTAGCATTTCTACACATATTTAAATTTTCTCTAATTAACTTATCATGATTGCATCTTTTTCGTCTCAACAACTCTGTGTAAACTTTTTTTGCTTCATTATAATCTTTCCATTCATTTCGTATGGTGCTTTTTCTTGCAAGCTTCAGCTTTTACTAAAATACGACTTACTTTACATTCATTATCAAACCATGGCTTATTATTAAACTGCCTTTGTGTAACTTTTCTTAACATTCCGCAAGACTCTGCTGCTGCATATATGATATCGGAGAGATTGTTATACGTAGAAGGAGATCTAATACTAACTAATTTACTGACTACTTCTTGGTATTCTGCAGCTTTAGCATTATTCCAAACTAATTTTGTGACTTGACTACTTTGTACCTCTGTTTGTAAGTTAATTTTTACTTCTATTGGAAAATGACAAGAGTATTCCATATCAAGAACGTTAGGCAAGAGCATTTCTCCACGTGTACGTTATTTAAAAAAATTAAATCAATCGTGCTCTGTCCCATTGAACCTGAGAATGTAAATTTTCCTGGAACGTCGTTTATAGCTCTACCATTCATGATGACAAGGTTATTTTCTCACATAACTTCTAGCTATCTACTCCTCTCGAGCTAAATTTCTGGTCATTTGAAGAACGTGTACTCTCGTTATTACCCCAGTCAACTACATACCTACTTGCAAAGCTATCTTTATCTGCTACTCTTGCGTTAAAGTAACCTCCAACTATTAATATGTCACTTGAAAACTTATTTTCGATTTCATTTATGTGATGTCTAATTTCCTCAAAATTGCTTGGTCTGCGGTTGGAGGAATGTAAACAACAACAAGTGAAATGTGTTTGTCACTAAATCTGAAACGTGCTGATATGAAATTTTTATGGCTTAGATTAATGTTAGCCAATTTGATATGCTGTTTTTTGTAGTAAAGAACAATTCCACCACTACATCTGCCTACATTATAGTTTCTATTTGCTTTACTCTCAATTTTACCATATGAATCAAATAAGGTTATCCTTTTATCTTTGTTATTCCAAGTCTCATATAAGCAAATGAAATTATTTAGCAAAATTCTATTCATATCTTTTGAACTTATAGCATAGATTCTATTATAACCTTCTATATTATAAAATAAAATACCTAAATTATCGCTACTTAACTTATTTTTTAACCTATTGTAGTTTTGTTGCTCCATGGGTCCTCGTCTTCATGCTATTTGCCTTGCGATTGGTTGAACAGCTCCATCTTTCACGTGATACTTTTCGATAACCTTGTTGTTATGCCAGATAGACATAACACTGTTTCCAATGGAAAAGTTAATGTCCTCACTAGTCGCTTTTAAAGTTTTAAAATGGTTTCTTAACGACGCACTTTTGATCCTTTCTTGCGTAGTTTGGTCCTCATTTACAAAGATTTTTTCCTTTCGCAACGCTTTGGCAGCTTTCATGAAGCGCTTTTTATTATTCGTCAGAGCGAATTTTAAAAGAACAGGTCTTGCTTTTGTTGGATTCTTTTTTCCAAGACTAAAAATGTCGTCAATTAGTATTTTAGGTGTACCAACTTTAGCACAAAGATCGTTGATCATATTTATGTTTCTTTCAAGGTCTGCGTCGTCGTCAGGGATCCCGGAAATAATGAAAATTTTCTCTCGAGTAGATTTCTCCAGTCGATCTATCTGCTGGGTGATCTTTTTTTGTTCCTCTTTGAACGGTTCGAGTTTTCCATCCAATAGGTTAGTCATCATGGTTTTAATTTTGTCTAAGTCTTGGTCAGAGAGCCCCATTTTGGTGCGTAGGTTTTTTGCAGGTATTTTACTCTCGTTCTGACACTTAAAGAGCTTTGATGTGTGAGTTAGTTTTAGGTTTGGAGAGTCACCAGAGGATGAAGAGCTTGGATGACTACGTTTTTTGGCAAGATCGGATAAGCCCGACTCATAATTTTGATTTTGATAGGACATTAATTTAAAAGTCACAAAGCACCTTGTGTTCTTGTCCAATGATAACTTAGAGAATTTACACAAATTCACTTTGTGGCTGTATTAGCAGAGAGTTGCTAAACTTATGATCTCACTATGCCCCATTAAAACATTAGCAGGACAGACTTGAGAAACGATGCTTCTGCTACGGCTGCTGAGAGAAGAATAAGTTTTTATATTACAGTAATCTGTACAGAAATTACAAAAATTTGAAACACGATACTCTCCAACAAGAAATCCATGGCACCTTTCAAGTTTACAAAAATAATAAAAACAGCAAAACCGAATACTCATGAGATTTTTTGGGTGTATTGGGCTTTGTTCTGTTTGGTGTCAATGTAAACAGGTTGCTTGTAATAAATCAAGGGAAATTCGTAAACTCGATTATTTAGCTCAAAATTTTTCCAAACAAGTGGACTAGCCATGACTGCGTCAATATAAAGCCGAATGCCAATTGATAAGATTATGTGGCAAGAAGAACATATTGTAAAACTTGATCGATTTTTTTTAAACACAGTCGACTTTAGAAATTAGTCCGTTTCAATATTTGGGTCAGTGCCCTTATTTTGCCACTAATCGATTCTAAGCCAAACTTTTTACAGTATATTTTGGCTGTGAAACATATAATAGAAAAATTTAAAGGCTTTGAATGTTTACTTATTGAATATAATCGTTGAAAATTACGTGACGAGTAAAAAAGCTACAAAACAAATAAAGTTTAAAAAAATAAAACTGTGTATGATCCCGCGTTCCTTACCTGTCCTAGTTAGAGGTACTCCTTCGTACCTTGCAATTAACCTTTACCTAATAAAATCCTTTAACTTGGACACTTCTGGGTATAAATTCTCCTTTGTGCGGAGTCCCTAGTCGTACTAACCTTTAACCTTTATGAAATTTAGAAGTTTTATTAAAGTTTGTTCAAAAATTATTTTTCAATTTGTTTCTTATAAATGGCCTATAACAAATTTTTTTACACGTAAAATCTATGAAGCGTTTACAGTACCCAATGTACGACTATGTTTTTACGATGTGTTTTATAATCTTTAAAATAATGGCACAAGAATTTTTAGAATTGCTTGTAATCGTTGAATTTAGTTTTGACTTCAAATTGTGTGTCGGTAGTTTCAAGTTGCTCATCTATTTTAAAATAAGTAAAAAATCTAGACTCTATTGCTCAAAATAGTTGGTTGAACATTTAGGCGATTTCTGTAATCAGTTATTATTTATAGTAGTACTGTTTATGTGGCTTAATTGGAAATACATTACCTCGTCTTACATGTATTACATTTATAATCAAATCACCATTTTACTTAATTATATAAGTCTATAATTTTTCTCAATTAAAAGTTATCTATTTCAAATTTCTTCAAATTCAGTAATGGACAGAACAACTATTTTACATAGAAACAAGTTTTGTTATTTGACTTTGCGTAACAAAAATTCACGTAAGATATTTCTCGATGGTTGTAATCGGAACAAACTGCGTTGTTTTGCAAGCCTTTTCTGTCGAAATATATAAACAAAGTAACAGCATATTTCCACATAATTACACAGAACAGTTTTGTGGCCCATATAGTGTTATTTTATGTACTCGGATGAGAAGTTTCAATACAATTATACAAAACAAAAGCTTAAAAGGTAGGTTTATCCAATTTCAAATGTGTTGCGAAACCCATCTGCTGTAATCTCAATGTGCTTTATATATTCAGGCACGTGGTTAATTCCTGAGTACATACAGTTTTAAACCAAATGCATGTTACCCAAAAGATTGGTTTATGAAACTTTGCCCCGTAATATTAAACCAGTCACTACCGCGGTTAAAGGACTAGATGTACACATATTTTGATGGATTGGAGGTTTCTTTCACAACATACATAAACCCACTTAACAACCTTTACCGTACATATAGGTACTTTACTTTCCTAACTAATCTTCAGTGTCAATACAGAAGCAAATGTGTTTGCATGTCAAAGGAACAAGTCAATCCATACTTTTTTGGATTATGCTTAAATGTGAGGATACATGTAAAAACATTACGTTTGACACGCAAATACATTTGCGCCCACATTGATAAGGCGGTTTGGGTAGGATAGGGCAATAATTTTAATGTAATTAGATTAATAACCAAAAGTCAGAAGTTTAAGTTTAATCTTTAAGTGACACTAGTATATTTAAGACTGGATTGATAGGAAAATGTGAGTTTTACGCCCACAAGAGCAGTGAAACTGAAACAGTACATCTTGTTTTTACATAACTTTTCGTTTTAATGACTTTAATTTAGATTTTGAGTCAAGTGATATTTTCGTGAATGCCTTTTAGGACCAGAGCCAGGTTTATAAATGTTTTCACATTTTTTGCATACTTAGCAGGCAGGTGAGTAGTTCTCAAATGACCATTCAATGATTTCACAGTCGGAAAATCTTTCAGACATAAATATTTGGAAGGATTATGTTTTTTCTTCAATTTTTCCAGCAATGTGGTTTCAAAGTAAGGATGTGGCAGTAAATTACTTTTGGCAGAACACACAGGAAAATAGTTCTATTGGCAAATGCATTAAAATATGTTTATTTAGGTTAGATTTGCTTCGACGATGTCGTCCACATGTAGAACACTTGTTTGGTCAATCAATCTTGTTAAAATGCATATACCACATGAATATAGTTGTAATATACTTTTTTGTTGCACATGAAGACAAGTGGATGAATGAAGAGATTAAAAACAAAAATGATTCTCGTCCAAACTTCGTCCATACGAAAGTTTCAAAACGGAGTAAATGTTGAATATTATATATGAATTAATCTAGCAATGTTTGTTAAAAAAATTTGACAAAGAAACTATGAACAGTTATTATTTAATAAGCAAACATTATACGCCTTGTAAAGTTTTCAACGCAAATTTTAATCAATGTATTCTGCTCAGCCCTATAACTTTGATCCCGCGTGCAGCGATTTAAAATTCTCTGCTCTCGATGCTATTGGTGGAGGGTAGTAGATACTCAGAAAAAAACAGTGGTGATTGGTTACGACAAATTTTTTTTCCAACAGCTTTCTGCAAGAATTTTTATACACTGACAATTTGGTTAGAAAAGGTTTGGTTTGATGGAAGCAAGAAAGTAAAAATTTCAATGTTTTAAAGGTTTTAAATCTTTCATACACCATGATAAAAACTTGGCAGTACTTTGATCTAAAATTTGCACATTTTATGTTCATTTTTTATGAGTACCAGACGTACGGCCACCAAAAACGTATTAAGTTCTTCACGCCATAATATGCACAGGTTCAAGTTTAATATTTCAAAAAAGTGGGGAATCGAATTAGGTATATATATTACGGACAATAAATTTTATTAGATGATGATACTGTTTGCTTATCCTAAAACTACGCAAGAAATGGCCCCAATATGAGTGTTAATATTCACCGAATCATAAGTGTAACATTCAATTTAGGATTCTTTTGTTGTTTGTGAAAGAGAACCAAAGACTTTGGCAATGATATCTTTTCCACCAGCTACGATGTCGTGCAGAAGTTTGTCCCATGGTCCTACATTTCGTCTGGAGATAACTGAATAAGATAACAAACAATTAAAATATGGCACACCAAAGCAATTTATTCAAAAACCATCTAGTAAAATTTTAACATACCGTGAGACGAAAAGATTTCAATATCGCTTTTTGCTGGCTGAACTGGTTTACCCTAAATAATTTTTTTAATAATTAAAATCAAGTTTCTTGGATAAGTAAAAAAATTAAATATTACCTCGGTCGGTTGGTAACTTATGCTTAAAGTGATAACCAAAACTACTAGGAACATTGCTGTTAGAGAAGTCTTCATTTTTAAGCAGTTTGAATCGAGAAATGTTTTCTGAGAAATCTTTGAAAGTCAGCTACTCTTTCCAAAGCGCAGAATAGTATGTCTTAAACACTTTACTGCCGTGAGTATTTATAGGTAGAAAAAAGTTTTTGCCTTGAAATATGCTTATTGTCATGAAATTTTTAAATGTTCGTGCAAAAATGAAAACACTATGAGCTGCTGATCATTTGTATCAAAATATTTACTAGATATTTATTAATAGATATGTTGTTCTGAATTTTAATCAGAAATTTCCTCGACTTCTAGGGTAATTCACTAGACAAGGTCACACTTGACAAAAGACTATTCAAATTAGCGTGCTAAATACACTTTTACGTAAATTTTTTTAACTTTGCACTTATAATTTAGTACAAAAATAATTTGTTTTTGAAAAACAAAATTAAAAAAAAACACATCAAAAGATTGCAAAATTTATCAGATTTTTTAAATCTAGCTTGTTTAGGCTCCTACATACCATTATGAGTTATGTTTGTAGGCCGGAAGTAAAAAATAAAATATTTTACTTTTCCAAGTTACCTTGTTTTTGCAGATTTTGATGATACGTTTTTTAATTTTTTTAAGTTAGATGTATTTCACTAATACTGGAGTACAAACCAGAGCAACAAAATATTCTATCATAACACAATGGCTCTTTACGTAAACTCTTACAAATATACTTTTTAAAAGCTCATTTTTAATAAGAAATTTTGTGGAATTTTGTAAAATAAAATACTCTAAATAGTACTGACATATTAACCAGTTGTCTAGCAAAAATAAATCCTCTTTTCGCGTTTTAAGGGTAAACTTTATCCAGGTTTTGTAAGGGATTGCCGCGAATTTGGCATAATATCCAGTTATTTTAGGTTTTTATTCGGAATTGTTATTGTTGAAAAATAAAGCCTGTAAACACTACTGAGCAATACGGGAGGACGAGAGTTTTCAAATGTACACAATTTAGAGTTCTCGTTTAAGTAAAAAATAAACTGGAAAAGAATTTCTATAATTAGGTTTTTAAGTTATATACTTTTTTCAGTTCTTTCGAAATTCCCTGGAACTAAATAGTTTAAGTTTCTGACTTTTGGATAATAAATCAAATACTTTTGGTGAACACTATCAAGACGTCCAGGCTGCAAATTAGTGCAATTCAAAAAGTATAGGAAGTTTTTTTAAACTAAAGAATTGCTTATTACCATCTACCAACTCTGAGTTTCTTTTAGCATATAAATCCCTTGTAACTAAAAAAGTTAATAAGCAAACAAATTAGGGTTTTGTCGTGCACCTTAACCAAAGTTTTTTAAACAAATAAATATTATTATTACTTCTTTAGCTTACTTAATTTAAATTTTTTTGAAAATTTTGAGAAAAATTCAATCACTAAATCAATGAGTTGTATTTTATTTCTTAAACCTACTAAAAAATTTAACTCTAGTAAAACCCGGGTTTTTCTCAAAGCAAATTGAAAATCGCGATGATTCTTTGTGTGTGTACCGTTTAATAACTTACGGATTAAATTTTTTTAAACCTTGTTTTTTCGCATTTAAGATAAAATTTCAATCAAAATTGTTGTGTGGTAACTAGTTGCTGTGCTGTAGAGAACTAAAAATGGATCAGCAAATTTTTGAGATTGGTTAATAGTTTATAAAAATGAGAACCTCAATTGGGTTTTTAGTTGACAACCAATTATCACGCAATTCAAATAAAAAAATCTATGAATAAAGCACACTATTGAGGCACTGATTGAAGCATGCTAAAAGGGGTCGCATTATTGAAATAATTGTAGGAATCGAAATCATGCAATATTTAACGATCAAACGTTGTAACTCAATTTTGACTTCAATATTTTCCCATCATGGTTCTATGTAAAACCATTGTATATCATCAGACAAAATGCAATTATAAATGTTAGCTTGTAGGTTAACTGTTATAGCAATCAATTTATAAACCTCAAACAAAATTCACACTTTTGTAAATAAAAAATACACGGTTTAGTTATAAAAATCGGCAGGAGAAAATTGAACTGATTAAGTTAGTATCACTAAAAATTATTTTTCAAACTTATTTTTGTCCTGATTTCTTGATTTTGGAAAACCCTGGTCGGGGTCCAATAAAGGTATTCTAATTAAAAACTAAATGCAAATGCTATTTAAATTAAAATTAAAATATAAAATATTCTGTAGCAAAAGAGAATTTTTAAATTTTTAACTCATCTATGCAATAAGTTTACTATAAAAAATGTTTACAGACTAGTAATAAAAATGTTTCTGACCACTTACCATATTTAAAAATGTTGTCCAGCTTATCTAGCCTTTTTAAACGGGTGATATTTTTCGGTGAAGGTTTTCTAACTACAACAATTTTAACGACAATTAGTCTAATTGATTTGTTCTAAAAATAAAAATTCTAAACGCGAAATATTTTAAAATGTGATAGATATGCCTTTAAACTTGCAAAAAATTGTAAAATTTGATATGCTACTATTATGGTACTATTTTTGCTAAATTTAGTTAACTGATGGTGAGTACCAATAAATTGTTTAGTTGGAAGACAATAAATGGAACGTTTAAAAGAATGTGTTAAATTGATCATATGTATAAGCTGGATAAATATTTATTGCGAGCCAGGCCACATAAACTATGGTAATTTTAAAGAAAATTAATTATTACTTTTCTGTAAACATACATTTTGAAAGTAAAGTATTTGCATCGTATAAAATATATTTGAAAATACTATTTTGGTTCAGAATATTTAAAATGCTTTTGTTAGACTAACATTTTTAGAAACTCTCTATTTATAGAATATTTCACCTTTTCATTAGACTTAATTTTTATACGATTTTTATTTAGAATAACACGCATTTCGAAGATTTTAATTAAAATACCTTTGATAGAATTTTTTATAATTAATTCTAGAATTTTATATATTATTATGGCATTTTTTTAAATAGTTAATATTTAAAAGCTTTTTTAAAGGACTCAATTAGACTATTTGTTGTCACAATTAATGTTGTTAGAAAACCTTTGTCACCAATAAAGCCCAGTAGAACGGAAAAAAATCATCATAATTTAAAATGCTGTGCCATCTTCATTTATGCAAAATAAAATCTCGAGATGATCATATTAATTCACATTTTAAAAACTATTCGTCGAAAAAATTCATGAGAGAATGGCTACCAAATATATTGACTTGAAGACCAAATTCTAGATTAAAATTATGACGTGCCGCAGACATTTGTAGTGCATACTTATATTTTAAAAGCAAATTGCAGCAAAAAAAATAGTCACGCACATATTTTCATTTTGTTCCTCGTCATACAACTATGTTTAGCACGACTCAAAATCTTCCACGGGAACTGAAAAATGGCAATGACAAATCACAAAAAATACATTTTCTAGACCTACTTTTGATGTTAATCATTAATCTTGATTTTGAATTTATTTTACTTTCAAACGATTTTTTTGCGTCAAATTGCAACTACAATAGCTCTAAGGCGCGTGCGCAATTACATAACACGCAAGCAGTTTAACTGAGCTGGAGCTCACTGATTCATGTTTTTTTTTCAGGTAGTGAGCGTTGGGTCAGCTGATTGACTTGTAATTACACGCGCTCGTTGGAGCTTTTATGGATGCAATTTGACATACAAAAAGTTGTTTTTACAGTAAATTAAATTCAGAAGCGTGATTAAAATCAAAATTTGGTCTAGAAAATGTATTTTTCGTCTACTAACTTGAGTGTCATTTTTTAGTTCCCGTGTGAGTATGTAATGTAATGAGTGCAAGTTTGGTCATATACGAATTGAGTTCCTGCAAATAAACCTAAAACAGTTTTATCCCACTAATATATTTTTTTAATTTCTCGAACGTGCAAATTTGAGTTTTAGCTTAATTTTATATTCCTTTCATTTAATTTTGAAATGTGACGAGTTCGTTAATCGTGGAATAGTTTCCACAATAACCTGAGAAAATTAGTAGTAAGAACCAACGAAAACGAAACATGAAATTCATCATCATCATTCGCAATGTCAGATATTGCTATAACTGATGTTGATTATTTATTTTAACTTGGCTACCATATGTACGAAACTAAATGCAATTTTATTACAATTCTTCGTAGTTACATTGGAAATTTTAAAACTGTGTTTTTGAAGCCCATAAATACAATTTTGTACAGTTCTTCCAGGAGTTATTGTCTCGTTGTTAGTTTTAAATCTTCTATTACAGTTCGATAAACATAACTGCAAAGGGATGTTCTGACAGGGAATCAAATATCAAATAGCTCCTTTTTCTTTCTGCTAAAATCAATGTTGGTGAAATCTGCACCATTGTTACCCAAAAAGCTTTTTGTAGGGTGGTACGAAATGGTTCTGCATGGGTGGAAGGAAATGGTTCTCTATTAATTAAGTTAGGTTTTTTAATTGGGTAGGTTAGGTTTTAATGCATAACATTTAACAGTGTGCACATTAAGAGATTTAAAAACTAACACAACCTAACCTAACTAATAGAGAACCATTTCCTTCTACCCGTGCAGAACCATTTCGTACCATACAACCAAGCTTTTACAATATTTTAAGTTTTATAATCCAAATGTACATATTTTCTATTGAAGCATCCTATGATTTAAAATAGCAGAACTTCAATTGAAAGGGGTCACCATTAGCTAGGTTTTGCAGCTTTTCAGATTATAATGTTCTAAAATCAATTTTGCAGTTTATTTAGGAAAGGTATTTGAAAATGAGCAGCATGATTTGTAAAAAAATATTGCGAATTCATGCATGTTTTAAAATGAAAAATCCTAAAATAAAAGTGGCACGTATTTTTTGATTTTACGATTGCTATAAGTATAATGCTAAACTAAACAAAAGTGATTTTCTTTTTTATTTCAGAAATCAATCCATGGCATGACTATTGGTAAACAGGTAATAAAAATACCCAAATTTGGTATGTCACGTCAACTATAAGTATGTCTGCAAGTATAGTAGTTCATATAGACAGCTAATGATTTCAATGTATTTTTTCATCACGCAATAACAAACCGATGCTTAAGTGAAAATAATATCCGGTTGCTAAATGACAGGATAATCTTGATTATTGGATATACCTGAATATAATGAATAACTTCACTTAAGCATCTAACATGGGCAAATCCGAAAAGTTGAATGATATTTTAATGCAAATAAAGTCATTCTGCAAAACAAAATATTTTGGTATTGATGTGGTGAATTTTTAAAAAGTATTCTGATAAAAAGCTTTGCAGCCGATTTTGAACAATATCCTGGTTAGCAGCAGTACAAACACATATTTCCGGTATCGTATTTAAAACAATAACTAGGAGTATACCTATATGGAACTTTATTTAGGTATATAACGATTACAATATTTTTTTCATCATGCAGTTACAATTTCAATTACTATGTCTAAATGTCAGTCACTTTCGGTTGCACAAAGGTTTGGAAGGCTTTGACTATTAGTTTTACAAAAATAAAAAACCAAACAGTCAATTATTTATGAAAATTCATTTTGAGAACCCAAATGGTTCCAAAGCTTTGCCTAAAAATACAAAATTCATCCAAAAGTTCTTTCATCTTCTTAATTACTTCTGTCACATTCTCATCCGATTCCAAGCTCTGGATTTATTTGAAATATTTAAATTGAACATGAACTAAATAGTTGAATTTAAGTTCCAATCTTTACAATATCCATTGAATTCTTCCACCTCAATGGGTAAACATTATCGGACCAGCAGCAATGTACTCACCCAAAACAAGCAAAAAATTAAATAAAAAACTGAAAGAATCACAAATTGTGTAGCACCATATATGCGATTCGCATTTGTAAGACCTTAATATGCAAATGCAAAATATGAAATCAATAAAATTGCAGAAAATTTAATACATAGTTCAGTGAATGCAAACTCCTTGAACTGAAGCATTTAAAAAATAAAGTCGTACCAAATTCTGTCCAATTACAGATCTGATTTATTATCTTCAGTCCCTATATTCTCTTATTTATTAAGCTTTGGTCTAACACAGGAAACACTGTACACGCCATTTTTTAAAACCACTCAATGCTTTTAAGAATTAACTCAAAAATGCTGACATCTTAATAAACAATAAAATGTTCTGATGACCCAATCATCATTTTTAATATTGTCTTCAAAACTTTTAATTTATCTTTTGTTGTTGTTGTTGTGCTTTAAACGAACACCCAGCCTTTAAAATAAAATAAATGAAAGCTAATAGACCATTAAATTATTTCTATTTATATATGTAAAACAGCAAATTAACGAAAACTTGTTATAAACAGAAATGGGTGAAAATATATTTGGATATCTACGAAATTATATATTTTTTCAACCATGAAATTACATGCCTAGTTCAATAAAATAGTCCTCCTTTTCTAATTGTTGCTCTCTTTTTTACCACTAGCGTTATTAAAAAACGATTGAAAGAATTGGCCAGCTAATGTAGCGGCATTGTTAATCAAATCGGTTAGGCCATTGAAGCTTCGCTTAACAAGCCCTGCAAAAATTTACGGATTCAAATTAAACTTTGCAAAAAAGAAGATTAAGTAGGATTGAGAAACTAACTTCAGAAATAATTGAAATCATACCATGCTTGTCGTACCCACGAGCGTTTTCAGCATTTTGGTCGAGCGATTTTGCCTGAATAAATCATAAATAATTCAGCCCATCAAATAAATCTTTTACGTTTATAAATGAAAATAGTAGAAAAATACTTTTACAGAAGATACACAAGCAGCACAGATCATAGCGAGGAGTGTGAAAAAGATTATTCTAGCAAAAGTCTTCATTTTGATGCTTGAATGATTTTTTTAAAGATTTAACTAGGATCAGTTTAATTTTGATCAACTTGACTACTTTGAGGAGCTACTACATACAGTTTGTGCAATGTGGGTGATTCCATCGTTAGTATTTATACTCAGCTAAATTGTTTATGCGGAAGTGTTTTAAAAAATAAATAAAATCAAATAAACAAATGTCTCTGTAGATAATCTGTTTATGATAACTAAACAATAATATATTGGCAACCAAAAGCGCTGAAATCGCGTGAGAGATAGTTTATGCGATCGCAATCCAGTCTGTCTTTTTGTGTATCGATTAGTTAGTTGACACGCTTTCTCAATAACCACATGACTGAGTGACACCAAATTTCGGTACACAGGTGTCCCTTAATGTACTTTGTAATTGCATTTCAGTCCCAGAGACAATGCCGTTAGTGAGACTTTTGTTTTCAGGCCAAGTTACGAAATGATCTTTAGATTGCTCTACTGACATTCCATAATAATGACAATTTTCGGTAGTTTAATTTTAGAATTTCATTCTTCTAGTTGTGTATTCGTTTACAACAGAAAGTAATAAGCATCGATTATAAAAATAACTATTCAAAATCATTACATAAAATTTTAATGTCATTTTTGCGTTTCAAAACGTGTGATATTTATTAAATGAATCATGCATACTTACACAACAGTATTTTGTACAGGAGTAAACATCCGCTTTATTTGCATTAAAAAAGGCTTCGATTGCGAGTCGGTTAAAAATAACTTTTATATTTTTTAAAGCTAACTGTGCAAATTTTAAAGCAACAAAACTCATAGTAAGGACATTGGAAGGTCAAACTTGACGTTGATAAAGGCAGTCAATAACGTGTGGCCTAAAAGAACGTTGATGGATGGATAATATTTTTTAAAGAAAGAACTTTGTTTTATTTGAGACAAATTTATTGAGGCACATTTTCAAGTTAGATGTTAGGATATCTCTCTACACAAGCTTTACAACCAGCTGGCTGTGTTTAAAGTTGCAGCAAATCAGATTCGGCTCGTTTAATACAAAACAACCTACAAATATCAAGTTAGATGAGAATCTAAATCATTACAAAAACTTATATGAATCGTTTTACATCATGGTAATTTTACAAATAGTGTATTGAAGGTACAAGCAAATAATGAACAGTGAACATTCTCTTAGATTATCAATACAACTTTGTTTCACTTACTTATAATTTACGTATGAGTCAAGTAGATAAGTTGTGAAATGCATTGCATGGCAATCTAAATACCGTACTAAATTACGCGAATGCTATGTGACAAATGTGGACACAATTCAAGGCCCAAAATGTAAATTTCTATGCAAATATACTCAGAATCGTAATTTATGCCATAAGTTACTGTAGAAAATGTGTTTTTCGTCTACCAAGACGAATGGCATTTTTTTACTTTCCATGTTAGAGTTTTTGATCCGGCAAAGTTTTAATACGTTCAAATTAAATTGTATTGTATTTTATTTCTTTAAAACAGCATGTTTACAAGCAGATAATATTTACAAAATGGGTCCAAATATAACAAAGTATCTACTATCATCCAGTCTATTTCCCGTATGTGGAGAGATTACATAAACACAATAGTTAAGCATGCAGAGTGGGATTCCACTGCCCAGCGAATTGCAAATAAACATCCTAGCACGCTTTGCAAAATTAATACAAAACTATCCGTCCGTCGCCACTATTTTCAAACAAAGATGTCTTCAAAAATCATCTTTTGTTAACTTATTTTGAAAGTTGCTAACTTAAGTTTTTGAAACACAAAAGGCTGTGCATATTTTGAAATGTTTTATCTAAAATTGCTTGAATGTTATATCATACCTATAAAGAAATTTTGACAGTCCTATTTTCAAATTAGCATTTAATTTTCATGTTTCACAAGCGGCTTACCGGTTATTGATGAAGCTTGTACGATAAAACTACGAAATATTAGCAAACAGAATATGATTAAAATAATTAATTAAAAAAGTCGGATGTTGATGGCATAGCGACTAGGGAAACATAACCATAGATTTATTAATTTTTCTGTTTTGTTAATTTTTAATATTTATTGACAGCTGAGGACAAATACCTCAAAAACACACCCCTAAATAAGCACTGGCATCAATTCATCCTTGGGATTTAAATCGGTAAAAGTATTTAACAGGTTTAACATCAATGTAAAATATTCTGCCAAAATAGAAAGAATTATTTGCACCATGCCATACGTTTTTGATCTTATATATAATCCAAGTGTTTGTTTGAATTTGTTAAGATTGGCATTGACGATTTTGTAACTGAATTTGGAATTGAAACAGCATTTTTGACTTTGGATTGTTTCGTTTTTTTTAAATTAAGCATAATTTTTTTAGGGTGTGGAGTAATTTCAGACCCAAAATTTAAAATTACAGGCTTTGTATAGAGGAATACTGAAAAACCTGAAAATTAAAAGGGTTGTCGTAATCTATGGCAATTTTATAAATCCTGTTTCTTGGAAATTTTGCCGTGCATCAAGAAAATATAACACATTTAATATTTGGGCAGTAATGATACCAATATAAAGTTTAAATAAAGTAAACTATACCAAGAAAATTGAAACCACTTTAAAATTTACTGTAGGTGCTTCAAATTAAGCCTTGATCAATTAAGCTAACAACATTTATCCTACTGATACACTTATGATACAGCTACCAAACATCATTAAACTTAACTGAGTTTTTTGTTAGTCTCTATGCAAGTAAGATATCTCGTTGAGGCAAAATTTATGCATTAAAAGAATTACACCTATATTAAAAACGAAAGTCTATTGCAGATACTTTCAAATTTTTCCGTTTTTAATTTGAATATTTATACATTTTAATGCATGGATCGGGGCTAATTTGGCATTTGATTTCATTATTTTCCCTTTTGTGCTAACAAAGTACGTAAAATTTGCAAGTCCAAGTGAACCTTCAGATTTCAAATTTGTTTTAGTTAAACATAGTCCTAAATGTTGCCTGTTAATATTTGACTTTTGAGAAACCTTCATTATTGCAAAATGTATGAAATTGCTTCCAACTAGTTTAATATGGAAATAATAATATGTATTACTTCGCATTTTCCGCTTCATGGTGTGAAAGGTGTGTCAGAAAAAAATATGCTGGCAATCCAATTCCAAATAATTTCTACCTTTCAGAAGTCAGATTTCTTTAGAAGTCAAAATTGTCCAAGTTAAATGAAATGATTTTACTAGTTTCAAACATCTCTATTACAAAAATATCTTGTGATTGAGTCATTTTTGGTTAAAGAGGTTTATTGAATTATTTATTAACTCGAGCTTTCGTAGACTTTCTGTCAAC
>JAQIWN010001195.1:0-22454 GCA_034699025.1 Entomobrya cf. arborea Gr-Col-00668
TTCTGATATGGACATTTATCTTTCATGTTTCTGTAACTGAATATGCTAAAAGTCTGCAATAAACGAATTCATTCATAAGGCAAATCTTTGCCATAATATTTTCTAACGCATTCAATTTTGGGTTTGAATTAACTCTTATAAAGTAGCTGAGTCTTAGAAAAGCACTAAATATTAGGCATATAATTACGTATTTTTAATATTTGATTGATTTTCCAGGGTTATCTTGACTGATTGATTTAAATATAATTATTTGCTTTGTATAAATCCAATTTTTAAAAGTGTTGTATTAAAGTGACCTTCTACTTGGTTGGAGTAGGTCGTTCAACTATTCAAAGTAACGTATATGTAATCTCATTCAGTGGTTGAGTGCGTTTCACAGTACAATGTGCATTCAATCATTTTTTAAAAAGAAATGTATGCATGAGCCAAACATTAATGACCAAATACACATTTTCCCCTTTCCTCGTTTTCTTTTAGCCGGAACAATAAAATGTATTTTAAAACTCTGACAAGTAAAAGGGACAATGCAAGTTGCTGAAATATTTCATTGCCGAAAAGGTTACGCCCACGAAAGCCGTAAAAAGATTTGAGACAAAAATAATTGCAAATGATGATGGTTAATAACAGAGTGATGTAGAAAAACACTTGGAAATAATCTTTTGTTTTAGTTCATCTGCAGTAATAAAGGAAATCATTTGCTACCTTATTATACTCGGTACGCTTTATGACTATCAAGATAAAAGAACGCTGGTGCCAGACGATGCTCATCTCTTTTGCCATGCTAAAGAAACCATTGTACTTAATATTGGTATGTAATCAGTGCTATAGCATGATATGCATCCATGGTTCACTAAAACTATATAAATGGTTTCTGTTATGTAAACTAAATATACATCTTCATATATATGTAGTTTACACTTTATAAATGCATTTATATTTTCAAAATATTAAGCCATGTATAAGCTTAAACAAACTTTGGATGAGAACAAGACACTTTTTCTGTCCAATCTAAAGGAAATGTTTTTGTAGAACTGCATGACGAAATTGTTTGAATTTTCTGCATATATTGCTAAAAGCTAGTGATAACTTACAATGTGAACAGCCCCATATTTTATGCTAGCTCCGTTCTTGAGTAAATATGTTCAGTAACATGTGTACTATTGCTTTTGGAAAATATAAAAACAATTCAAACGAAATGAGACAATGCTATTAATAAAAACTTTTATTTTGTTCAGTGTACGTAGAAAAGTTGAAGGTTACCTAATGATATTTGAAAACAATTTTTCAACCAATTATTTCGCGACAAGTGTTACCGAATGCATCAAAGTATATTTTTGGAGTTTTTGCTTATGTGTCACCAAGGAATCAAAAGCAGCCATAAACCAAAACACTTATTAAAAACTTACAGTGGGTGTAAGATACCTGGAAACGAGGGAAAGAGTTCGATCTGAAAAATGGAAGAAAATATTTCGGTAACAAACCCTGTGACTAAAGTTCCTGCTGAGGTAATATACTTTAATTTATCAAAAAGAGATTTGTTGCTTAGTTTTTGAAAGAATGAATATAGCATAATGAACCCCTTTTCTCTAGGTATGGGAAATTATAGCTGATAACCTTGTTTCTGGGAACGATGTGGCAAGCCTTTCTGAAGCTGTTACATTGTGTGGAAAGGTGTCATATCCCCGACGAGTAGAATGGATGTTTGAACAGGTAATAATCAATCTACCTGTATTGAATTTAATACCGATATGATGCTATTATACGACTTTATTTTAACGTAAATTTTATAACAAAAACTTAAGGTGCTGCCTATACTGCTAACTCACAACAAAGACCTTTCCCAAAAAGACATTTTAAATTGCGGAACCGTGTGTAAACGTTGGGGTTATGCTGTGGAGTTACAAATAGAAAACAATCTCATTAACAACTCCATATCTATATCTGTTGAGGATGCCGACTTGGATAAGAACCCAGGTCATTGGGAACCAGTGTTTCCTTACAAAACCGAATTTTTGGATATTGCTACGATGGACCGAAAACGAATACAGGCTATGCTAAAAATTTCAGATCTTCCTGGAAACAAAATTCTAGGTAAATATGTGAAAATGGACGTACCCACAGCAAATAGAACAGGTGGCATTGATTTAGTTAACAACTTTCTTGAGAAATTTGGCCCTCACATTAAATTTCTTCATTTGACTTTTCCTGGTAAAACTGATCCGATTACATTACTTAACATATTGGTCCCCGTTTTGCAATTGGTACCGAATTTAAAAAAGTTGGTGATTGAGAAATATATGAGAACCGATTTGATAAAACAGTTTCCCACAAGAAAGGTAAATGATGTAACATGTCAGTTGATAGAGTTTAACGAAAATAGGATTAAGTCAGACAATTTCATAAATGCCATTCCAAAACTAGAGACTCTAAGTTTATTTATAAACGGAATGTTGGAGTATGACTTCAAGCACTTGTTGATCAAGATGTTTACCAGGAAATGTCTGAAAACGGTTACCGTATCGGAATTGTTTGTTTCACCAAAGGATATCTATTTGTTTCATAACTTGAGACACTTAAACCTGCAGTTGAAAATGAATGAACAAATTGAAAGCCTAATGGTTTTGAATTTCAAGAAGCTGGAAAGGCTAGGTTTGAATTTAGGAAAAGGGGCGAATATTAATTGCGAGCTTTTATTTCAAGTGCTTCGAAAATTTCAGAGTACTTTAACTCATCTTGAGTTAACGTTACCAAATTTATTAGAAACGTTTACTCTTATTGCAAACGGTTCGACTTTTATTGGAGAGTCGAAATTGATGTCTTTTTCTGATTCGGGGGTTTTGCAAATGCCAAAACTGAAAGTACTTACGTTACTAGGGTTTCGTCCGCCATCCTTTAATTTCATTTCTGGTTTGAAGACTCTCGAGCAATTGAATTTATATTTTGATAGGCAAATTGTATGGGAGCATGTACTTCAAGGGCTGTATCATCCTGATGTTAAAAGGCACGAAAAATTGGATATTATTAGAAATTGTAAAGATATGTGGTCAGCTCGTGACCCGATTAATAGTAGACCTCAACTTCAATCGTCGAATGTGTGGTATATTTTTTCTGCCATGAAAACCATGAAAGTCTATAATGTGACCTTTCGCGAATCTGTAGGTAACACACGAGAATGGAAGTACACACGAAATCATTTTGCCAATAAATGTATAGTAATATCTTGAACTTTTGTGCTAGTAAAGCATTTGTTTAGTGGGAAAGAAAATGAAGAGAATGCATTCATTTTCTTCATCAGAAATCAGTTTTTGCCAGGTTGTTGTAAATTTTGAAGATCCTCTTTAATTTATTTTGACATCCTAAATGTATATATTTTTAGCTATTTATTTTAAACGCTATTATTTACGTTTTGGTAGGATTAACTTATTTAGATAGGCAGGTAGAACGTATCTTATACTGTTAAAATCATGAGCACCTTGACAAAACAGAAACTTGACATTGAAAAAGTCAAAGCAAAAAAATTGGCAACAGGGAAAAAATAATAAATATAGTAGAGGCTAAATCTAAACTATCTTAAAGATAATTTAGGATTGTAAATTAAAATTAAACATAATTGTATGTACTGGGTTTATATTAGCTGTTAGCAGCCTGAACCTGTGTAAGACATACGCTTGGTCATTGCAATAATAAGCTAAAGATGACATAAGCATGTTGAGTAAAATGTTGTAATGATACTTGAACTCATCAACCTAAATAGTTTAGACAAATGTGCAACGACAATTGAACTTTGAAAATAATAATTAATTCTTATATATTTTACTAAACTAAAAACTAAAATGGACTGTACTATAAGCTGTTATTTCACACTATTTATAATTTATATTATTATACAATTATATTTGTTTCTTTCTGAAATACATTGTATTGTTTCTTATAAAACTATTAAGATTACATTTAAGTTTTACAATTGTATTTAAGTAAAAAGTGTTTTTAAGATTCCATCCATACCACCAAAATCTAAAGGAAACTGTGAATTAATTTAATTTTGAAAACCTAGAAATAAGGGAATATAATTAACCTGACATAGATGAAGATTTTGTTTTAAATTCGTAAATGATTACTCTGTAAACTTAAAACTGCAATTCAAATATAAATTGTAAACTAAAACATTGAATAAATAAAATAAAATCATTAAAAATGTTACGTCCTAAAATAAAATCATTAGTCAAACGATAATATCAGATGTTTTCTGTTAAACAAATCTACTTACTACTAAAGTACTTTCTAAAATTCAGGATTGTTTTTATGTATATCGTCTCTTTTAAATATTAGTTTTTATTGTTACCTAACTTAGCAATGACACTGAATAGTACCTTACCTAGGTTGATGTTTTTCACCATAATTCAATACTTTTTCATAAAATTTGCTTACAAGTATCAATAGTCTATGTATACGTATGTATGTGTGCAAATATATACTTACAAAAATAATTTGATTTATTCTTTAATATTTATGCTTGCCAAAATAACTAAACGGTCTATTCATTTAAATGCATGCCTGTTTACTTCTGCCAAAGGTAAAAACATTTTAGATGATGTTTTACTTCCTTAATCAATGTAAAAAAATGGCCGGAACCCATTTAGCTAAAGTAGTTTCCGTGATACAAGGTACCAAGTTCCAAGAAAAATGTTATACCATAAAAAAGTAAAACATACATACTTATATTGGTGGGCAAAAACAACGGAACTAAAATCAAATTTAATACAGGTATTTTTCAATTCATTCAAACAAAAATATAAAGTTGCCTACTTAGTCCCAAAAACCTAATGCCAGAAAAAATGCACGAATCTTGGGAAATCAATCCAATCCTCAAGATTTTTTCAGATTGCCTTCTTCACTTAATCGTTTTTCAAATCAAGGAAAATTCCACAAACCTTTCAGTTGTTGCAAATAAATCAAACAATGATTTCTTACCATTTGAAGTTCCACTTGTCCTGACCACCTACCAATTTCATTATCCACCCTTAGAATACAATGATTTAATGGCAACCGTGCCACAAAATTATGAAACACCCGGTTATCAATTTCCACCAAAAACTATACTGTATACCTGTGCTGTGCAAATGTACTCGAATCTGGATTCGATTTTGCTCAAATATCCAATGTCAAATAGTCTGGACTTTGATGATCAGAACTTTGTAGATCTTCTATTTCCTGATCTCTTATGTCGAACTAGAATTAAAAATACAGACGCTTTGTGCCCATTTCACCTTTTTGAAACTGAAGCAAGCTCACTACATTCAGTTCTTATGCATCATACATTAGAGAAGTATGGAGTTTATCAGATTTTGCTCGTGGAAAATAATATAACTAAGAACCAAATGAAATTAGCATCAATTTTGTGGGCAAATTATTTTATTGATTCGTATGGTGCGTACGTGCGTCCAGCTTCGGTTTCAAACAACTTCATAAAGTTGGTTCTTCAACTTAGAGGCTTTAATGAAATCGATGCAGTGTACACCGTGCATAAGAAAGAAACAGATCAATTTAATTTTGACAATCAGACTATAGGACAAACAAATTATACTCTTCATCATCTGAATATAACAAACAATTTTATTTTAAATCGAAAAGTCTTAAACGATCTTTCTTGGGATATAAATTTGCTAGAGGAATCAATTAATTTGTGGCACTGTTTAGATTTGAACTCGGACTACTTAGACTTTAATTTGTTAAAAATTCAGAAAATGCACGACCATTTTAAAAATTCGAATAGCATTCACAGCTTTCTTAACTTTGAGACCTGGATGAATGTAGACTTGATGATATTTCATGAAACTTTCGAAAACTATTCCCAATGTGCTAATAATTGGAACAAAAATAACAGTTTTAATAGAGGAGTCGTATATTTTGAACATGATAATAGTAATCTGATAGTGGTACACGACGATGGCCTCGACTTTTTAACGTGTGGTGGAATTAATAAAGGTACTCTATCGTTAATCGGGTATATTTCCGCATTTGACAAATGGATATGGATTTGGATAATAATTTCAGATTACTTTATCTCAGGCTTACTTATAGTATCTTTACTTGTGGGCGCAAACATCACTTGTAGAACAAACTGGACAAAAAATTTTCAAACTATTTTCACTCCACTTGACACATATCTTGAGCAAGGTAACCTGATTGCATTGAATGAAAATAAGCAGAATTTCTTGTATTTTCTGTCAGGGTGTTTAATCTTATCTGCAGTAGTTTTAAGTAATGCATACAAAGGTCAAAATATAACCGATTTAACTCAACCTGTCCCTTTTTCAAAACCAAGGACATATGATGACCTTGTATCAAAAAACTTTTCCATTTTTTGCAAATCAGTTGGCGCGTCATTTGCTGAATCAAATCTATTCTTGGACAACATCTTAAAATTTCTAATTGGCGATGATAATGACACCGATTCGAGTGAAGGCCAAAGAATGAAATCAGACAATGTTTTGAAAAAGTTGTTGGGTTCGGCTAGTGAAAATAATGTATTAGTTGGTAAATACAATAAAATTTTACAGTTGGTTCAGAACATTTCACAAAATGATTGGGTAGATCAGTCACATGAAAATGTAAACTGGTATATAACCAAGCTCATATCTTGTGAAAATGTAGCCTTCATGAGCTGGACGAGGGAAATCAAACAAGGTGAAATTTTATTAAAGTCTTTATTACGACGTAAACGAAATTTTACACGAAAGCATGTTAACAGAATAGTTAGCGTTGGTAATGATAAAATATTGCCAACAAGGAAAGGATGGACACTTAATGAAGTGGACTTGCCTATAAATCAGGTCATGTTTAGAATATCTGCAATTTATGAGTCTGGAATTGCAAAGGAGTGGAAATATTGGGAAATATGGAGAAATAATAGAAAAGGATTGGTTGAGTTTCAGGGATTAGATGATAACAAACCATCGGTGATTAATATGAATGATAACATTGTAGTAATATTTTATGTACATGCCGGGTTATTGTTAAGTTGCATATTTGTGCTAGTTGCTGAAAAATTATTAAGTTATATTTATCACATATACTTATTTGGAGAAAAGGTTAAGGAAATTAAGGCAAGAGTTTACAAGCAAATATTTCGCTTTCATCGAAAAAACTAACTTTCATTTTGTAAAATCTATTTACCTGTTTTTTTAAATAAATATTTTCCAAATTTATTAAACATGCCTTGTCATTTGCGATTTGGGGAATGCAAAAGTAGCAGCTTGAAATAAATTACTGAAAGTAATCTTTAGTTTATACTTTCATTTAGTTTTTAATGCCATCTATAAAGTGAATATAAACCAAGCCAGTATTTACAGGTCAACAATTTTACGTACCCGACCGAATTATGGTATGCTTAAATGCAAGCAAGGTCCCACAAAGGCAAGATATAAAAAAAAGTTTTTTCATGTATCTTTTTTGTTGAATTCTGGACATAATTTCAGGTACAGTCTCAATATTTTTAATTAATCTGATGTTTTTGGTACTTTTATTTTCAATGCTGCTATTATTTTCTTGCTTCCGGACTATAGAATTCAAGGACTATTCAACCCACTACGGAAATAAAAGACTTCCGCATTTCAACGAACAATTTAGCATTATAACTTCCTACAGGAATAAAATGCCTAAAACAACAAAATCCGTTATTTCTTTAGCTTAATGTTTTGAAAGTTAATTAGACTCTATAATAAGTTCCTAGATTGGAACACTGTTTTCAAATATTTCATGATTTAAACGAACAACTATTCAGGTTTAAGAAAAAGTATTTTACAGCTTTATAGTTTTTTTTTCTATTTAGTAATGCAGACTTCTATTGAAATAAATCCAGTCTTAAAAATCTTTTCCGAATGCCTTCTTCACCTTAATATTTTTCAAATTGCAACTGTTTCTAGAAATCATACCGTAGTCTTGAATTCTTCTCTTGATTTTATAGCATTTGAATTTCCAATTGTTATATCCACCTACCAATTCATTAACCCTCCAAAGAAGTATGATGGAATAACCGCATTACAAAATTACGAAACTACAGGCTATAGATTTCCTCCAAAGACTATACTTTACAGATGTGCCGTGCAAATGTATACTGGGCTGGATATTATTTTCACTAAATTCCATAAACTAAATAACTTACTTTTCGATGACGAATATTTTGCAGACTTGTTATTTCCAAAAATGAAATGTCTAGTGCAATTAGAAAATTACGACAAATTGTGCTCATATAAGCTTTATGACAACGCCGAATCCAATTTATATAATTCTGTGCTTATGCAGCATACATTAGAAAAATATGGAGTGTACCAGTTATTTCTGGTACAAGGCCAACTTCCTGTAGACGAGATAAAATTCACATCTGGTTTGTGGATATCGAACTTTATGAACTCATTAAGTGCCAATATAAAGCCGGAAGGTGTGAGCAACAACTTTATGAAGTTAGTTATTAAAATCCAAGAATTCGGAAAAATTGGATCAGTGTTCGTGTTACGAAAAACCACAGATTCATCTTTTAAAAATACAATTTTAAAGGAAAATAGTTTTACAGTTAAAAAAATAAACTTGACAACTAGTTTAGGGTACAGTCGAAACTTAATTCATGATCTTTCATGGAATATAAGTATATTTACTGATGAGCCAAATTTGTGGCATTGTCTTAATTTAAACGTCGATTTCATAGAATTTGACGTTTCACACATACAAAGAATGATAGACTACTTCAGTAGTTCAAACAATGCTTATGCATTTCGCAGTTTTCAAGTCTGGATGAATTCAGACTTGATGATATTTTATGCAATGTTTGGAAACCTCTCCAAGTGTGCAAACAGTTTTGGAACTGACGAAAGCCTTAACGCAGGTCATGTATACTTTGAGCACGATAACAGTAATTTGATGGTTATATACGACGACGGTCTAGATTTTCTTACTTGTGGAGGAATCAATATGGGTACACTGTCATTAATTGGTTATATTTCCGCATTTGATACTGGAACATGGATTTGGATAATAATAACCAACTATATCATTTCAGGTGTACTTGTATTGTCTCTAATAGTTAACGACAACTTAACTGTTAAGATTATTATTAAGGTAGCTTGGAGCAAGATTCTTGATGTAGTTTTCGTACCTATTGACACATACCTAGAGCAAAGCAACAAATTTGCAACTAACGAAAGTAGAAAAAGATTCTTATATTTTCTGTCGGGAGGTTTAGTTTTATCAGCGGTGGTTTTAAGCAATGCATACAAGGGTCAAAATATTACCGACTTAACACAACCACTCCAAGTTGTAAAACCAAAATCGTATTCAGACCTTATCTCGCAAAACTTTATAGTTTATTGCAAGTCAATTGGTGTGTCATTTGCTGAAGTAAACACTTTGTTTGAAAATGTTTTGTACGAATTAGTTGGACAGGACAATGTGACCTTTGCAAATGAGAGCCATAGAGTCATGTCGGATAACGTTTTAAGTAAGGTTCTAGGCTCGGCAAATGCAGAAAACGAGTTGATCGACAAATATAGGAAAATTTTCAAAATGGTTCAGAATATTACCCAAAGTGAATGGGTGGAACAGTCACATGACACTAGAAATTGGCATATAAAGAAACTTGCATCTTGTAAAAACGTAGCTTTTATGAGTTGGACAAGAGAAATCAAAGAAGGTGAAATTTTATTAAAATCTTTATTAAGAAAGAAACACAATTACACAAGAAAGCATGTGAATAGTATTGTTAGCGTTGGTGGAGATAAAATATTGCCAACAAGAAAAGGATGGACATTAAGCGATGTTAACTTACCAATAAATCAGGTCATGTTTAGAATATCTGCAATTTATGAATCTGGAATTGCAAAAGAATGGAAAAATTGGGAATTTTGGATGAAAAATAGAAAAGGATTAGTTGAGTTTGAGAGTGCGGATGATAACAGGCCATCAGTAATAAATATGAACGATAACATTGTTGTAATATTTTATTTACATGGTGGGCTATTGCTAATGTGCATATTTGTAGCAGTAGTTGAACCACTATGTAGTTGGGTATGTCATCCATAATTATTTGACAGAAGGAAGCACATTTAATTAGAATACACCTTATTCACCTTTACTAATATTGCACACAAACCAGAAAATATGTAACGGTCAAGCCCAAGACCTAAAGTAATTTAAAAATATTTGCTTGATAAAATGCCAATATTATGAATAATCATACTGTAGCTTCTTACGTGTGATAAAGTTGTATAAGTGATAGGAAATGTATTACTCCCTTGTACTGAAATCACATTACAATCGATTTCATTAACTGTCAGATAAATCTGTTCGGTTGATAAATGTACATAAATTTCTGGATTCGAGATCCACGTTTTGAAAAATTTCATCTATTAAAACGATTAAAAATATTATTATGAATACGTCAGGTAATCTTGAAAAATTGCACCACAAACTAAGTAACTACCTTGTGGGCAACACCAGCTGCCAGCAAAAATGGAACGATCAAACTCGAAAAATACAGCATAGGTATCATATATTCTAATATATCATAGTAAAAATCGTAATAAATGGAACTATCTTCTACATTGCCTAATAAATCATCAAAGTATATAGCATAACCAAATGCGACTTCTAATATATACATGGTCATATTTATACCAAGTGCACGATTAATCATTTCTGTTAGCTGTTTAAGATTCTGGTAGGTTTTTAAAATGTTTAATACATCTTGACGGTTAGTATCCTGGATTGTTTTAATATGATCATAAAATTCGACCGTTTTAATCCAAAGCGTTAAAGAAAACAGTAAATTCAAAGGGTCAAAATAAACTTGCAGAAATATTCTGAAATTTTTTTGAAGATAAAGTATAAAATCATTGTAATCATAATCAACTTCAGCTAATTAATTGGCAAAATTGGAGAATTTGTTATTGCTACCTGCTGAAATTTCCAACTATTGCGAGAATTCCGACTATGGGATCTAAAATAAAATTCTTCTCGTCAATATTCTTGAATATAGTTTTATTGACCAGAAAAAAATTATACTTCCCAGCTATTATTAGTCCTTTCCAGAGTTGACTCAAATTGAAATCAGGAGAAGCCATGATGCCTTCCCCAAAGTACATTTTTACTGTCGCAACTGCAATATACAAACTCAATAATATGTAAGTCAACTGTTTGATTGATAATTTTCTAATTGATGATTTGAAAGGCCTCTGTGGGTCATAATGTTGGGTTGAGTCACATTGAAGAAAATTAATAATTTCTACATTTATATCTTTGTTGATCCAAAACTTAAAGAGGGTTGTACATTTCTGTAAATAGTATACCACAAGCCGCATTAGCTCTAAGTAGTAGTCAGGTGTTTTTATTTTAAGGGAATTTTTCAGAAAAAACCGCATGTCTCCTAAAAGCCACACAATAGTTAATATAAATGCAATATTGCAATAAAGTTTTTGCAGCCACCAAGAGCACACCATAAATTTGCCATTTGTAAAAATATATTTGTATGGAGAAAGGCCTACAAAGTATGAAAAGTTTAGATATGTTTTTAATAGGTAGGAGATATCTTTAGGGAATTGTTTCTTTTTTGGATTTGATTGAGCCATTTTGTATGGTATGTTCCTGTGGCACAAGGGCAATCTTTGAAAAGGCCACTAGGGGCATTATGTTTATGTTAGTTTAACCATCCATTCATTAATGAAATTACTTGGATATATACTTTTAAAAAGCAATTAAATTTATTAACATATTTTGAAACTAAAGCCTGAACATAGATATTTGTTTGTTTATGTTTGATATAAGACTTATTTTTCACAAAATTATTCTAAAAACTACGACAGTATTTATAATGGCATGTTCATCAAATAAAATTTACTTCAAATAGCAAATAATTTAGATGGAAAATATTTTAAATTAAATGAATAGAAAATCATTATTATTTTACAATTGGTTAGCTGTTTACATAAAGTAATGAGTAAACTTTTACTGCTATATACAATTAAATAATCTTTTTAACAACTTAAACTTGTTGGAACATTTAAAATATCTCATTATATGAAAATTTTATTGACGAAATTATCTAAAAAGAATATTGATTAATTTTCCATGAACCACCTCAAGCTATACCTTTTGTTGTATCAAATTTAATATTTTAATCCCTTGAATTTTCAAATATTTTAGCACGTTTCTGTACAATTAAATTCTCATCCTTTTCAACTCTCGCAGAACAATGCGGCTTATAACAAAAATCTGGTGAATTCTCTGGTGTACACTCGCAAAAGTAAGTATTTTCTCCCGCCGTATCTCCAGCTTTACAGGGTGCTAACGTACATCCAGTTGGCCAATGATCCGGAACACAAGTACAATCTGGATAACCTCGAACCGGATTTTTCGAATCTTCAGTACAATCTGGTGGCTGTTCAACACACTCACAATCTTCATTACAATGAGTGCCATTGGAACATCTTAGCTTGACACATTCGTAAGGATGATATTCTGGTGTACAAGCACAAGTGTAAAGAAGATTGCTATCTTCACCGGATCTGCATGGCTTCACTTTGCATCCCGGTGGATATGCGTCTACAGTACAAAAACAGTCAGGTCCATTCTGGTTTGGTGGAAGTTCTCCTATTTCGGTCATTCCTTCAACGCAGTTCTGAATGCACTGGGAATTACATAATTGTAATTGAAATAGTAGTACCAACACTAGTAATTGTCTAAATAAAATCCAGTTAAAATTCGTCATAATAATTAACGACAGCAATGATGCTCATTGTAAAATTAAACCATGTTGATAAACGACGGCGTAATTATTTTCGTTTATCCCAGGGCAAGCTTAGTTTAAAATTGAATCAAGAAGAATTGTTGAGCAAATTGAATAACTAGTAGATTTAACTCGAATTGGTATTGGCGTGAAATGTAATAAACAACTTGACATGTAACAGCTTTAATTATACTTTGTCTGATTCAATTCTAAGAACGTAACCTAAATAAATATGTTATCCTTAAAATTAACTACTAATACATTAGTTTTTGAGTTCAAAACATTATGCTACGAATCATAGAATGTATACTTGAAATAAAACAATCACTTTAAACTTTCAATCAAATGGACTACAAGGAGAACCATAACAAAATGATGGCGAGAAATATTCCGTACACTCGCAAAAATAGGTTGGGTTATTTCTTTTGTGGGAAGTACATTTGCGTATTGTACATCCTGTAGGCCAGAATTCTTCAGTGCAGCCACAAGGTGGATTTTCGTCAACTGGTGGTTCAGATTCTGCAATGCAGTCTAGTGGTTCTTCGTTACAGGTACACAAACTTGTACAATTAACGTCAACAGGAGTTGTGCATGGAGAGTTAACGCACTTATCAGGACTAGCGTCTTCGTTACAAATGCAGGTGTAACCCTCGTCGCATCTGTCTCCAGGTTTGCACGGGGATAGAAGGCATCCAGGAACAGGTGCAGCAGGTGTGCAAGCGCAAAATCCACCGACATGAAGTGGGGAAGCCGACAAGGGTTTACAGTCTTCGTTACATTCACGGCCGAAACTGGATGGATACTCAACTTGAAAGAAAGACAGTACAGCAAGCACAAGTAGAATTGGCATGCTTGTTGTCTTCAAACTTTGAAATTCGAATTGCTTCTATACTTTGTCTGAAATTACTCTATGCAACTTATTCCTTAAAATGATGTAAACCTAAAAAGTGAATTAGTTCACTAATTTGGAATTGGATAGTTTTGTATTCACAAATTTCAATACTTGTTATAGCGGTAAATTATAAGCAGCAGTTTGAAGGATATAATTTCTTATGTATTATTTTTATGCTTAAAAATGTATCACGAAACAATGTCTATTTTATTAAATTTCAATGCTCAAATTCATGGTTATTTTTTTTGTAAGGCCATTTTTTGCTAAAGGTGGTATTTGCCTGACTTAACTTGAAGCAGCAATCAATTTTCATTAAACGTTTAAATGGGATCATTATCATTATAGTAAGTATGCATACAGTTTTCATGTTGCATGTGCGGGCGTTGTGAATTTAGTCAAGTTACTTTTAAATCATGGCCTTTTAGCTTTATTTTTGTAGCACTGAAATCAGGTGTTTCTGAAACCAAATTAATAAAGAAAGTGAAAAATCCGCTGGTGAATTTTCTCATTCCGCAATAAATTATGTAAAATGTTAAATGGCTGTAAAAAAATCAATTGCAATACAACTATTGTGTTATAATTTTCAAAAGTTATATTTAATATAGCTTATATTCTTCCAAAACGCTACGCTTGTTATATATTTAGTCGTTTTTTTTCTAATTCTAAGATTTAAACTGTGGTATATTGCATTGACAACTTTAAAAGAAGTAAATTTAATAAACATCAGATAAAACAAAAAAAGAGACATGAAATTAGGGCATTTTATTTTAATATATTTTATATTTAAGTTAAGTCTAAAAATTGAATCATAAATTAAATATCCCACAAGTGACGTTTGGTGTTCTTCAAAAAATTTCATCCATTTTGATAAATGGATGGAGGACTGTTTAATACTGCACACATATAAGAAAATATGTAACTGTCAAACTCAAAACCTGAAAATAAGTATTTAAAAAATTACTAAACGTTTATTTTGAATTTAACGTAAATACTACAAACACTTACACTTGCCAATGTAAAATATGTAATTGGAAAGATATTGCTTCCTTGTACCGAAATGATATGATTATCAATTTCGTTAATGGTTAGAAAAATTTGCTCTGAGGACACATGCCTACGAATATTTTCATTGCGGAGCCATGTTTTGACAGATTTTACCTAAGAGCAAATAAACCTTATCTCATTGAAGCTTAAACCCATGTTCCATTTTTTTGCAATGTTACCTAAATTACCTTGTGCACAACGTCAGCTGCAAGAAAAACTGGAATGAGCAAAGTAAAAAAGTAAAATACCGAAGTCATTTCCCTCGCAAAACTAAATACGTTTTGCTTCGGATCTAATAAATAATCCAAATAAAATGCATATCCAAATATTATTTCCAAAATGTATAAGCACATGTTAATTCCTAGAGCTTGATTTATAAGGTCTGTGAAAGTTTTTAGATTTTCAAACACTTTAAAAACTTCTTGTATATTGTTATGAAGTTTGGATTTATCGGAATTTAAATTTTTGGAAAAATCGTTGGTTTCTGTCCAAAGTGGAAATATCAGTACTATAGCAAGTAAGTCAAAGTAGGAACAATAAAATGCCCTAAAACCAAGTAAAATTTAATTTCATGAATTTATTTTTTAATTTAAAAAGTAAACTTTTAACTACCTTGGTACATAACCAATCAAAGAAACCACTCCAAACACATTATCCAGCAAACTTGTGGCATTAACTTTGTTAGGTTTTAATGAAGTTTCTTTGAGAAAAAAATTGTGCTTCCCGGTTACAATCAAACCTTCCCAAATGCCGTTCATCCAAGCTTGATTTGTGCTTTGTTTTGTAAATTGATGAAGGCCGTCGAATAAATATACAAAACTAACAATGATGTATAGTCCAATAATAATATGAGATATCAATTTTACGTCGATTTTTGATTTTGAAGATATTTGTGATCTCGATTTTAGGTTCACCAACTGAAGAAAGTTTAGAATGTTTATAAACATTTTCCTGTGGGTCCAAAATTTAGTAAGAATGACACATTTTTGTAGAGTATATTCAAAAAGACGAATTAGTCTCAAGGAATAATCGGGCGTTTTCGTTATGGCATTGGGTAGAGACCTTCGTAAGTCACCCAATGCCCAAAATATTGATAAAGTACATGAAATGGCACAGTACAATTTTTGTGGCCAATATGATGAAGAAACAAAATGTCCATTTTTATACTTATAGCGAAATGGAGAGATACACAAGAAATAGGAAAGATTTAAATAATTTCTTAGAAAAAAGCAGTTTTTATGCATTTCCAGACTTTCATAGTTTTTGTGTAAAGGTAAAGTTGTTGCCATGGTGAAATAGCTGATTTTAGTGTAAGTAAAGATGATTTATTGAAATGTTTAGTAGAAACTGTTGGGAAATGCGACTTTTTTAATTCAGCAATTTAATTGAATATATAAGTAAATATTGACTATAAGGGAAGGTATACGGACATTTGGTATCTCTGAATATTACGTTTTATAATTTGCAAAGAAAATTTAGTGTCGTAACCACTCAATCTGTCAAATATCCAGTCATTATAATTTTCATCGACCTAGAAGATGCTTTTAAAGAAATTTATAAACGTCAGTACTCAGATAATAGAAGCAAATTAATTTTTTGTACACAATTATAAAACGTAAAAAGGTTAATTGTTTTTTATTAAAAAATTGTAGTGTGAATATGCTCCTGATTCTACACCAAATAAGTTTTAACGTTGTAACAAATAAGTCAAAACTTCAAGAAAAACAGGAGTTGAATTACTAAAACCAAAATAAAATTTGCTTCAGCTTTTTGAATCCAAATTAGAAATTCTCCTTTAACAATCTATGATCGAAATTTATATTTAACCCCTACATGAAATCGCAATTAGCATATATTAAAACCTTATATTGATTCTTGACAACAATTTTGATAGGCTTTTTAGCGGTTTAATTTCTTCATAATTGAACTTTTCTTTTTTGATAGAATTGCAAATTTGTAACCGCAAATGCAATAAAACTTTTGAAAATTAGCATGGCTTGATTTCTTGATACAATTGTTGCAATAATTCTTACATTGATTTTATTTTCGGATTACGTGCTGATCGGCTAAAAACTGTAAAAACATTTCGCTATGCAAAAATACAGTTTAGTATTGGACACATATTAGAAAATACGTAACAGTCAAACTCAAAACCTGAAAATATAAGTTAATATTTTTTAAAATGATTATTTAAAAGTTCAAATTTAATACAACATCTACTTACACTTGCTAATGTGAAGTATGTTATGGGAAATATATTGCTTCCATGCACCGATATCACATGATTATCAATTTCGTTTATGTATAGAAAAATTTGTTCTGTTGATAAATGTTTACGAACATTTTCATCGCGTATCCAAGTTTTAACTGATTTAACCTAATAGCGAGAAAACATTGTTAAACCATAGTTTTAGGTAATTTTCAATAAATAATAAGCTATATCGTATGATTAACCTTGTGCTCAATGTCAGCTGCAAGAAAAATTGGAATAAGTAAAGTAAGAAAGTAAAACACGGAAGTGATTTCCCCCGCAATACTAAACGATGCTTGTTTTGGATCTATTAAAAAGTCTAAATAAAATGCGAATCCCAAAATTATTTCCAAAATGATCAAGCACATGTTAATTCCAAGGGCTTTATTTGTAAGTTCGGTTAAACGTTTGAGATTGTCAAATGCTTTAAAAACTTCAACTATATTTTCCTGAGTTTTTGGTTGACTGACACATACATGTTTGGTAAAATATTTGGCTTCTGCCCAAAATGGGAGTATCAGCACTATAGCAAGTGGGTCAAAGTAGGAACAATAAAATCTCCTGAAATACAGCAACATTTATTTTTGTAAAGTAATACTGACCTAGGTAACTAACGATGAGTAAAATTATAACTACCTTGGAACATATCCAATCGTTGAAACGATTCCAATAGCATTGTCAAAAATGCTTGTAGCAGTAGTTTTGTTTTGTTTTAAGGAAGTGTTCTCCAGAAAAAAGTTGTGTTTCCCAGTAACTATTATACCTTCCCAAATGGCGTACATCCAATATTGATTGGTGCTTTCATTTAAAAGTTCAAAAAGTCCGTCGAATAAATGAACAAAGCCCACGATGACGTACAGGCCGATAGTTACATAAGTTATTAATTTGATGTCAATCTTTGGCTTTGTGGAAACATGGTTTCTCGACTGTACATTAAATAATTGCAAAAAATTTAGAGTTTCTATGAATGTTTTCCTGTTTGTCCAAAATTTAGTCAGAATGACACATCTTTGAATAGTGTATTCAAAAAGACGAAGAAGTCGTAAGGTATAATTAGGTGTTCTTATTTCATTGGGCAAATTATATCTCAAATCTCCCAAAACCCAAAACATTGATAAAATACATGAAAGAGCACAGTATAATTTTTGTGGCCAGTAGGATAAAGAAATAAAACGACTCTGTTTAAATTTATAATAAAACGGAGAAATGCAAAAGAAATAGGAAATATTTAAGTAATTCAGTAAAAGCTTGCAATTTTCTTGGATTTTCAGGTTTTCATGTTCTTTGCCTAAAGAAATAACTTTTGCCATTGTAAAATACTATTTTTACATGAGTTTGAACAGACTATTAGGTAGAAATGACAAAAACAAAATATCATGATGTATTTTGAATTTCAATAATGGAATATAATGTACATATTGACAATTCAGGAAGATAAAAGAATGTTTCTTTGAGTCTAAATATTACATTATATTATTTGTAAAGTAAACTTACATTTTTAACCACCCAACCCCTCTTAATGCCAATCACAATAATTGGAATCAAACCTATCATCATTCTTGAGTTGGAAGATTTTTGGAGGAACTTCATATACTGAAGTACAGAACTCATATATCCAAATGTAAGGTGAGTAATATTTATTAGTTGTCTTTAAGCAATACTACTATAAAAGCAAAACGATATTTATTTCTATAGCAACAAGGAAAAAATTGCCCAAATTTGTTTTTGCTCTAAATAGCCTCCTAAATATGCTAACATGTCTTTTTTGACATCCCTTTAAGACAAACAGTATACAAAATATAACTTCTGGTACAAAAATATAAGTCAGCTTTTTTAAATGTCACACTAAAACAGGATAAACCTTTTAACTAAATATGATCCAGTATTAAATAAGCCACGTGCATGAAATCATAATTTGCATGCTTTGAAATTAAGAAACCTTGAATTGAACATAAAAGTTTACCATTTGAAGTAGTTTAGTAGGCCCTGTGTAGTAATAGCTGTGAGCTTTAAAGCATTAAATCTTTAAAAAGATTATTTCTAAATCCCAAGTAATAACAGGTCACAATTTGTTTGCTTTTAGCGCAAGTTTGTAAAAACAAAGTGTTTTTTTTTTTAAATTTAGATCGCTTGTATAGAATTGCTTTTTCAAACCATTATCTTTATATTTTGTTCATCAGTTTGAAAAACCATTTCTTTTTTCAAAATGAATAAATTAGCCTTACTAAGTTTAACATTTGTACTCTTGACCGTGAATCGTGTGTATAGTTTGTGTTGCTTACCAAGACGTAGAAACTTTTTCCCAATTCACTCTGTCTGTTACGATGAAAAATTAACTTACGGTTGCTGTAGCTATGGATCCTGTGATTTTGCATGCTGTAATTGCGACGCTCCCTGTCGTAAGCCCGAATCTCATGAATCTGTGCACTTTTACTCTTTTAGACAATTGTTACACCTACCAAGCAAAGAACCATTTGAACATTTCTACCGTTTTGACCTAAGTCAAGATGCACTGGACAGTTTCGTTAAAACAAATGATGAAATGAGAACATCTTTAGCACATGGCCAGGGTGAGATAATTTTCATGGGAACCAAGATAGAGTTTAGACGCCTTTTTTATAGCCTGGATAAAAACAATGACGGACAATTATGTTGGTTGGAATATAAAGAGCATCTTATAGATATTGACCCGGCTTCAAGGGACAAAGAGATACTTGGTACGTATGGTCACGACCCACATATTCCTGAAGTTGAGCTTTATTTTTATCCCGAAAAAATTCCAAAGAAGGATGCTATTGAGCATTTCTATATGTTCAATTGGGTCAAACATGAGAAAGATAGTGCATATGAAGTTAATAATAGGTTTAGATTAGCTTTTGCAAAGGCAAATGGTGGAAACTATTTTGTTGGCACTCAAACGGAATTTATTCATCTATTTGAAGAAATGGATGTGGACCGAAATTGGTGCATATTGTGGGAAGAATTTTGTGGACACCTGGTAGATGTGGACCCTCGTTATCAGAACGAAAATTCTGTTGTAGAAGATTGCCTGATGTATACCCAAAGTTATAAGTAGGCAGAGATTAATTGCAACTAAACGAGCTTTTACAACTTTATCTATGAATATCAAGACGTAGTATCTTTTTAATGGATGAGATACTGTTATTTAACATAAGTTATCAAAAAATAATAAATTATTCCAAAGTCACGCTTTAATTTCTAAAGCTTATGATATAAATTATAGCTCTTAGGAATTTAAGCTAAAAAGCATCTTAAATATTGATTTTTCACTTAAAAATATTAGAAATTTTACTTCGTATTAATGATACGTAATTTTATCCAAGTGTTCCAAACGGTACTAAATTTATTTGACTTCTTTATTAAGTTGGGAAAATCTAATTTAATTGATTGCATTTTAAAGTACCGTAATAAATAATATTTTTAAGCTCCTATTACATGTTTGGTTCTTTATATGTAGAAAACAAAACATATGCCGATAAAAAAATTAAAGCAACTTACATTTTTAAGCTACAAATTACTTTTAATTAGTGATTAGTAATAAAATTATAAGAAGTTGAATTTGTTTAAATTAATAAATTATCTACTAAACGATTAAAATCTTATGTCTTAATCTTCAAAACATTAAACGCTAAGTGCAAAATGACACATTAAGTAATTTACGACTCAGTTAAAGCAACATTTTAAAAGCCACACAAAAACAAATACGTAATATTACATAACGAACTTTGTCCACGCTGACTTTCTGGTGGTAGTTTATTCATAATATCAATAAACGTGCATTATGAGATAATAAAGCATTAAAAATTGCATGCACTAATTACATAATATTTCTTAATTATTTATTATAAAACAAATCACTACAAACTCTTACCACTACATTTGGTAGTAAACATTTTTCTACAGTTTCCAATATAAATTACAACGCCGGTTAAGAAGTTGCCAAAATTTAGATCTTACACTAAACCAAAAACAGTGTACTCAAATACAACAATTTAAAACAAATTTAAAAATGAAGTCATCACTTAATACCTTTATTGCAAAAATAGTAATTCTTCTTGGTAAGGACTACAAATTTTTGCTTATTTATTTATAGATATAAGTCTGTTCATGAACAATTAACTATCTTTATTGTTTGTAATGCAGGAATTACCACAACAGTAGTGATAAGCTCTCAACAAAATAAGACATCAGCACCAAGTGGGCTAGATGGTCAACCATATCATGGCAGTCAGGAGAATGAGGAGCTAACTTCTGAAGAAGAGGATTTAGACAAAGAAATTGCTGATGAACATACTCAAACCTGCGTTGAGCTTTTGGTAGATTGCTGGTGTAAGTAATATTTTGGCCGTATGGAAGCATCTTAAATTTTTCAAAATATTGTTGAATATTTTTTTTATTTTTTTTGGCAGTACATTTTAATAAAACAAAGCCATATCTAAAAGAACATCACCGTGAACGAATCTGTTTCAAGAGGGTCCATGGATTTCCTGTGTGTGGAGCACTAGATGATGAAGACATAAAGAATGCTAAACAACAAGCTGAAACTCATATGCAAGAAGTGCACGAGAAAAAAAGTGCAAATGCTGAGAGGAGACGAAGGTTACAAGACTTAAGGGAAGAATGGGAAGAAATTAGGGATAGTATAGTAAATAGAATGGTATCCACGCCATCCGATATTGAAGAAACGACTGAATTTAATAGTCGTGAGGCAGATGATTAGAAGTTGTAGTCATTTAGATTTAAAAAGTATATTTTGAAGGAAAATTAAGTCAATAAACGTTTGTAATAAAATTAATTATTTTGCGTATCATAAAAATCTAATTCTGCAAACCGTTTGATATGAACAATTATTACAATATTTGAAGTAATCTTTAGAAATGTAAAATTAGTTGGGAATTTAATTTGAGGTTGGGGAATCGGAGTGTAAGAGCTAAATAAATGTGTGCTGTAATTTTAGGTCTTCTTATTTCCCACAAATCTAAAAATTTTAATTGATTGTTCAACTGAAATTATTTGAACCAAATTCTAAGTATTTTGTTTCGTTAAATTCTTGATTTATTTGGGAATACTTAATTTTTTCAAGTAGTTTTAAGGGACCTGTTCTAAACGAAATCCTCAGTCGATTGTTTCTCATTGCCAATACATTCTTCTAAGTGATAGAAAGAAGTTTTTGCTAAAAGCCCCAAATATTCGTATTTAAAGCTAATGTAGAGCAATCAAATTGAAAAAATATCTACAAACAAATATGATGTATTCAGTACCAAATAAGTAAACCATATTCTCTCAAGCATGGGAATTTTTTACGCTTTCAGCTACTGTACGATTCATTTACGTAGAGCGGTAGACATGAAAGGGCAAACATTTGCCGCGTCGTATCTCAGAGACTTGTGAAGGAATCTGTCTAAGTTTTTGGCAATATAAACCAAGTAGTGTGGTCTATATAATCACAAAATATTACGACTTATTTTGGA
>JAQIWN010001196.1:0-22453 GCA_034699025.1 Entomobrya cf. arborea Gr-Col-00668
GGTTTTGGGGTCACAGGGTTATTTGAGATATAAAGTTTGTCAACAATCAATACACGATCAGCAAATTAGCAACAATGTAACTATTCTGCAAAACAAAACTTGTGATTTGGAATACGAAGTCCGAAATGTGAGCACAAAGTAAACAGTATGTAAGCGAAATGCTTATTTTAATTGATTAGTTTAGATTTTATGACTAATTATTGGTCACCTTTTAATTTTTTTCTTTAGAGTGGGGAAGGTACTGGTCTCCTCTTCATTGCATTTGCTGAAGCTGCTAATAATATGCCTTGGAGTCCACCATTTTGGTCCGTACTATTCTTCTTTGCCTTGTACACCATTGGAATAAACAGCACATTCGGAACCATTGAAGGTGCAGTGATGACCATTGTGGATATGGGAATTGTCACATGGCCACGTTGGATTCTAACCAGTAAATTGTACATTGACCTTATTTAATACCGAAAGACCACAATCGCGTAGTTATATTTTTTAAAATAATGAAACATTTCTGTCTTCTATTTATTTTTAGCTTTGGTCTGTGGTTCTCTGATGTGCTTGTCAATGGTATTTGCTTCCGGTTGGGGCTACTACATTTTAGACTATTTCGATACATACACCGCAAACTGGTCTTTATTAATAGTAGCCTTTTTAGAAGTTGTGAGCATCAGTTATGTTTATGGACTAGCCCGGTTTTCCTACGACCTTAAACTTATGACAGGGAATAAACCTGGAAAACTGATGTTAGTTTGTTTAAAGGTGATATCTCCAGCGACACTGGTGATTGTACTCGTTGGTTCGATTTACAAAGAATTTAGTGCGGGTGCCGAGGGATTTCTTTACGATCGATACAACAAAGCAGTTGTAGATATCGAAAGTGTTCCTTATCCAGGATATGTTGTAGGAGTAGGATTTTTACTTTTAGCATTGTGCCTTGTTTTCATGCCACTTCAATGGCTATTTGCCTGGAGAAACAGTTCGTTACTCAAAAAGAACGAAGAGGAGCTCATAAAATCTTGTGACTTTCCAGAGGATGAGCTGAGAGTAGAGAGGGGTATTCAGAGTGACTGGGAAAGCAAGGAGCTCTTTGATAAATTTGAACAATTTATTGTCGGAAAGAGTGATTTGCACAAATTAAATGAGCATCTGAGGAGACGACAAAGTCTAAAATAAAATAAAAATTCGAAAAGTTATTGTTTGAAATTCTTTTTTTAAATATAATATAAGGATAATTACATCGGAACTGGCATTACATTATCATTTATCTCAAACCAACATGTAACTTGTGAATTTGTCAACACCAGTTAATTCAGATATTATGTATTTAGTACAGAATCTCGTAACAGGAAGATTCATCACATCAAAATTATCCAAGTTGTCCATGAAAAATTGCGTGAACGATGATTATAATGCAGAAAAATGCAGCAATTGTCGAAATTATTGAGTTATAAATTAATTTAGCAGTTGCATTTTTATTATATAATATGTAAGTAGTAATCTGCGATTCTCAAACGTAGGAATTTTCATACAATTACATTCAGTCAATAATACATCATATAATAGTTTAGATTCACATGCAGTTAACAATACAACACAACAATGTGAAAAAACAATTAAGTTCGTCTTTGAATTCATTTTTACAATGCACTTTTTTTGCTTAATTGACTAATCATTAATGACACATACATAAGACATAAATAAGCTGTAAAAAACTCATATAAGGTGTAAAGTAAACTGATAGCATTCGTAAGATTTTATGCATACAGTAATGGAATTGAAGTTCATAAATTAGAATTCGATATAAAATAAAACATAACGTAATGTGACGTAGTAGTACTATATTACTTCTCATTTATGCTTGAGGAACTCTTGAAAAAAAACCGTGAAATGTTTAAATCTCCTCTTTTTGCAGCTACACAATCTCACATAAATCTCCAGTGTGTTTACCTGTGTTTCTCAATGTTTATCTACTGTAATACGCTTGCTGACATATTTGATAGTTTCATTCATTTAACGTGGTCATAGGCAAGAATTAAGTGGTAAGTTTTACAATACATGTATAAACACGAAAATAACAAATCTATTTAACATTACTCAAACACTTATTATTACAAAGAGGTATACATAGAAAGTGCGTCATGAGCAGTAGCACCTGTAGTATTATAACAGGAACATAAATCATTCCGAAATAGATTAAGTAACTTTTTTGATTTGAAAATTTGTTCCGAAAATTTGAAAGTTAATTTGTTTCAAAAAGGCACATATAAAGATATTTCTTGCGCATTTTAAAAGTTATCTTTTGCTATGAATTTCAAAAGGTGAAATTCTCAATATCACAAACACAAATGTACAATCAAAATAACCGGTTTGAAGTCCAATTAATTATCATTGAACATTTATTTGTTCGTGATATTAAGCGTTTGTAATAATTAATCATTTCCTTCATAATTTCACCGAACTTTTGGTATAAATCTCACAAAATATCATTTTGTGTGTAGTAATCTAATTTAGCATACATATTTAACGGCGGTAGCTTCCAATATACCCATTACAATTAGGGCATGTATGTTCTGTGTCCAGACCTAGAAAAAATAATAGGGGACCAATGATTAGTCATATAATATAAGCTAATTAAAATTAAAATTAAGCTAATTAGCATTTTTGACTTACACTCATCAAGGCAACAGGGGATTAAACAACAACCCCATACGCACCCCAGCATAGCAAGCACAGCTCCTGAAATGAAGGCTATTAGTCCAGGTCGTTTCTCAGTTGTGGTGCGGATTTCAGCACGACAGTGAGGACATACCATGTTAATTGGACGACCACCAAGAGGAACCACAGTAGTCACTACAACAGGAGTACCTCCAGGAACACCAACTAAACAGCAAAAAAAAGAAACATGAATTACATAACATACCATAAATCCCTGAACCTGAACCCCTGACATTGAAATTTGTTTGCCTCATTTGATTGAGCTTATTCATGTAACTTTTCATTGACCTTACGACACCCGAAGTCATTTTCTAAAAGTTAGTTTGGGTGAAAAAAATGGCTTACTTGAATTATATTTTCACGACTACAGCTCAATGCAATCAAAGCTGTTTGTGAAAAATTTCAGAATAGTCCCTGGTTTTGGGGGGAATACCCTAGTACTCGTATATGCCTTGTCACAATTTTTCTAAATCTCGTATATATTTTTTACGTAAGTAAGTCTAAATATCATTTTATTTTGATAAGGTATGGGGAAATTACATGAAAAAGTTCAATCAAATGAGACAAACTTTATATGTGTATCAAAATTATATAAATGGTAAGAGTCTAAATATCTTTACCTCCTTGTTGATGAGGATGAGGGACGGCTCCAATAAATCCAGGTGGTGGTGGAGGTGCTCCAGCCATTCCAACCGATTCATAGTATGAAGGAGGTAAGTCATGCCCCTTGTCCATTTTTTGTTGTGGTGCAGAAGCCATTTTCTAATGTCAAACGTTAATTAGACCTATAAAATCACAGCGAAAAATTAGTTTCCATTAAAATTTCATTCCTTGATTCATCCAACCCCAAACCACCCACAATAATTATTTCCAAAGATTTTATTTTTAATACCTGATAGTTTTTAGATGTCTCTTAAACTGAGGCTCCAAAAAACTTGTTTACGCAAAGTGGTATGTCTGTCTTATCGTTATCACACGCCAAGTTCCTATTTGCAATTTTTTTGCGTGTAAAAATCAATACACAACTTTACGTCACGTCGTCACTTTTGTAGTTAGTATATCTCCACTATTGGTTGTTGTGTTGGAACTTGGAACAATAAAGCAGGAAGGGTTTTTATAATAACCAAAAATCGTTTTTACTTTCGGATTTTCTACCACAGTCAACTAACACAAGTATAGAGAGCACAGAGACACTAATTTACATTTAGTGGACAAAAGTTATTGGTTTTGGGTACCACGTACGTAATCCTTTTTTATCTGCAGAAGAACAAGTAAAATATATTATAAAGATATTAAAATTAATTTCAGGTGTGTGTGCACGCTCATATCACACACGTACATTTAACATTTCAGCTATATGTAGTATACAGAATGCAGATCACAGTTGCAAAATTATAACATTGACGTATTGATAAGTACGATGAAATGAAGTAATATTTCCAACTAAGGTTATATTTTTATTCCTACTTTTTCAACAAGTCGTTCGTTTCGCTGAAGTAGTGAACTGAACAAGGAGCAGTATCAACTTGATATAAACCTTGTACTAGCTTTGGTCACGGGATAATGAGTTTTATCATGTAAAAGTAACTCTTTCTGTTATAACGAAAAGCGCAATAACACAATAATAATAGCCTTTTCAAAGAGTATGACGAGACGAACTGTTAGTGAAGTGAGAGATTTGCTGACTGCGACGATAAACAACACATCAAAACTCTTTTGTTTGCTTTCCGCAGTAGTACCAACACCAAACTAAATGTACGTGTATAATATGTTAAGTTACATGTAATATTTACTTTACCTCTTTACTTGTTACTTGGCTGGTGGTATGGTGTTGAAAAATAAAAACCTTTTTTTGGTAGTGCGACAGCTCAGAGCATTAGCACAGCATGGAATCTGTAAAAAGAATGGATTGCAAAAAAAAATTTGCACTGCACTACCATCATCTCATATCATCACCATACCAGATGCCAAACGTTTTGCACTGAATATGGGGTAAAGCAAGGCATACAAAGTAGTAAAGTAATTGGTTGGTAAACCAAGTAGGTAACAAATATTATAGGCTTTTATTACGAATTTTAACTACGCACGGAAAATTATCGTTAGCACAAGATGAAGTAAGCTGATATTCTTCTCGTCTAAGTTTGTGTACTGTTTTTATGAATCTGTTTTGTCTGTTGAGTATCCCTACTAATGTAGCATGTGGTATATGGTATATCCTAAAGTAAGTAAAGTAGATATCCAATTTTCATGCTAATTTAATACAAAAATTCTCGTTTTGCCTCTTTTCAATTCTCGTCTTGTTCTTCTAAGCCCTAAACGTTACGTAGTAAATAAAGTGTATGTAAATATTCTTGAGAACCAAGTAAGAATTCTTTTCTTCTTTTGATACTGAACTACTGAGTAAGTTTAGTTTGGTGTGTGTGAATATTAAGTTTGTGGAATGTCAAATGTTTGGATTATCGCTTTACGTGTTGAATGAGTAAGAGATGTTTGTTGTATTATAGGTATGTAGTTTATTTCAGGAGAATTCTCATTCCCATGCTGTAAAGTCCAGTTTCATTGTTCGATTCTCATGCATTCATACTTTATAGCAAGTAGTGGCTTAGCTTTCTAATCCTTGAGACCGCAAACTTGGACCAGAAATTGAAACAAGAACAAAACAATCCAACTAACATATCATGTAGAAGTATGAAGCATATAAGAAAAAGAACGTCATAAAAAAATCTAGTCAATGTTTATCATGCACTTTGCTGTAAACTCCCTTCATTAAATTTTTACTATGCTTTGTATTTTGACAAACACTTTTGTGTGTTGGAGTGTTTTGGCAGAAAACATTTTACAAACTTGGTTCTCAGGAAGAAGGGGTATGATATGGGTCACTGTGTATTAAATGCCTGTGCCAATGTACCAAACGATTAAAAAGATTTTGTTCGTATTGTTTTAAATTAGTTCATTGAAAAAAGAATTTTATACTCAATGAATTGCCTGTACGGATTTCCAGCTTATAACACATATTTTAGCCTTAAGCGTTTCTAGCCTTCATTTCATCTTTGACTCCCGTTTTATAGCTATTGTAGTCGTACTTTATGTACGCTCATTCATACGACATAAGTCAGATCGGCTTTTCATACAAGTAATTACTATTTTTTGGATCAAACAAACGTATGGATTGAAAGATAATTTTTGTGACTGTGAGTCATGCGACATGCGACCGGACTGGAAGAATTTTGTAGAGATTTCTACAAACAAAAAGCATGACTATGACTATTTTATGGATGAAGGAAGGAAAAATAATGATGCGTTAGGGCATGAGCATGCTTGCAGAAGAAAATGAATAGGATTGTTTTTGAGTAGAATCTGAGATAGAAGGACATCTCATTTATCTATGACGTAGGAAGCTGCTAAGCAGACGTATAGTAAAGTAAATAGAATGTTGAATAGAATGTAATGACGCGATCATGATATACATTGATGACGTAGGTGATGATGAGTCATCCTCATATTTGTTTGTGACATTTTGCGCTATAGGTACAAATAACTGGTTTGATATGATGATTGATTCTTTACAAGTAAATAGTTGTACTACAGATGCTATAAAAAATTGACTATGAGATAGAGAATTAAGAGATAATTTATTTTCGCAATAAAATGAACTTTACAAGGTCACACAGTCACACATCAAATATAATATTATGCAACTTGAAAAAAGTATTAACGTTTTAACTTACATCTAAATTAAATTTAACCCATTTGAAGTTAACCAGTCTTTGGTTTTTCTAAACGGCTCGTCACAAATTTCATGTAATTCACGGAGAATGAACTCTTCGGTCAAATCATTGTATGCTGGTTCATCTGCAAATTATCAGACAACATAAATATGCATTGAAATGTAGTTTAACAAATTCACACAAATTCAAAATTTCTATATCATGGCTATAACTCACTTTTTATTGAGAAATGTCCAGCAAGCTCGCAAAGTGCTGGGTTAAATGCATCACATTCCTTCGCCCCAAAACTAGACGTACGTGCCCAAATGAATATACGAAGACAGTCAAAATGTCCTTTGACATTTTTGCTGGAGCCTCTAACAATATACAAGTTGTGACCAATGCTGTTTTCTTGAAAATATCGAGCAAGTGTCATCAACGAGATTAAAACAGAGTCCATTTCACTGAGATTGGCAAGAATTAAGCAAAATCCGGGTGGGTAGTTGACATCATCAAACTGCAGCCATGGACTGGTAATCTTGTCTGGTAGTGGTAATACTTTGACAAGTGGTGCATATTCAATATAGAGCCGATGAGAAAGATAGTAAGCGTGATAGTGTTCGTGATTTACAGATGCAAATCCACACAAGCTATTAAAACCCACCCGGAAATCACTGGAATTACTGAGCAGACATGATTCCAGGGATAAGCGAAGACCTTCTGCGGATAAATTTTGAGGTCTACATTGGCTTTTGAATGGAACCAAAAGCACATGGCCGTGTTCTATAGGACTCACATTAATTAAGACAAAATGTTCTGCTTTTGTTTCTGTTGAGGGCAAGGAACCCCATGGCGGTTGCATACTTAAAAGGATTTCTTTTGGACTAACTTTATTAAAATGAAATTCATCTGGATTAAAGGGTTGATTAACGCATTGAATTTCTTGAGGCTGTCGGCGTTTTTGAGCACGGTCAGGGTTTAACTGCAAAAATATAAAGGTTTCATGAAAACTTAAAAATAGACAAAGTTGTTGTATGTGTGCAATAGATGATAGGCATTCATTAGCTCATTCCACGTGCATAAAAAGTCATTTGGGCTACGTATGTACGAATATGGAATGGAGTGTGAAACTAAGAAAGATGATGTAGATTCTGTCATAGTCATGTGCTTCCTGCACACTCTACTTTATGTTAAAACAACTACAAGTACATCTGATTTTGTTTTATCCTGGAGTTCCATTCCAAAACTTGGAACCATTTTTAATGGTAAGCCATTTGCATTTAAATTATAAATCTACTCATTGCATTATGCATGTATGCACTAATTTTAAAATAATTTGAGGGAGAAGTGTTGCATAACATAAGAAATAGCTTTACCTGAGCAATAAAATTAAATCTGCCAGGCAGTGTTTTAAATTGCAAGCAATTTTTGGCCAGTTTGTATCTGAAGAGATCTTTGCTCATGGCATCCTCCCACAGATTTGTAAGCAGAAGGTCAAATGATGATGATTCATTTGTATTTGGACTGGAACACTTGAACTGACCACTGTCATTATCATTATTACTTTTCAATTGTAAGGTTAAATCTTTCGTTGTATACGCTAAATTACTAAAACTTTGAGTGGAGGACATTGTACTGCAAATTGCAATGGTACACTAATAATAAATTCAGATTGTATGCCAAGTAAATCTTCCAGGATCACCAAATTTATCTCACAATAGTCCAGTCAAGTAGTATTCGTAAAACAAGCTGTTCTATCCTAATAACGTTAGTTTTAGCGTACACGGTTTAACTTTATTTAATGAAGCACTGTCTTTAATTTTTGACACGTGTTTTCAACATTACTAACTCTATCATGTGCACGTGCAAAATTTTGTTCGTTAAACTGTGTAGAAACTATGGAACATGACACGTGTTCAGAAATGGTTACCCTGTTGTCTCGTTTCAGCTCAGCTGCAAAGAAGACAGAAGTATGAAGTAGAGGCAATACCGACCATAATTTGTGTTGATTTTGGTGATCAGATCATGAATGCAAATGTACATTACATTGTCTAGTGCACAACCAACCGTGCATAATATGTGGAATCATGAAATTCTAAATGGGGTAACCGGTACAGACATTTATTGTTCTCAGAACATGCTATAGGAAACAAAGTATTTATGGAAATTTACCATAATCGGACAATATGACAGTTCACTCGTACTCATGGCATGCATGTCACAGCCTCACAGCATTTTTCAATTGGTTGCATTAATTGCACTGCTTACCGGTATTATAGACTAAAGACTAACAGATACTTATATAACCTGCTCTCAAGCGGTCAGCTAATGTCAGAGAAGTTACAAACAGTGGAAGCACAAATCTTGTAACAGGTGCAGGTGTGTGTTTAGGTTTGTAGTTTATCTTATCCTTCCATAATAGCTCCAAGGATTGGATTGGCTGGAGACGGGGTACATGTCCGTCTAAGTATAAAATGGTGAAACAAGTTGGTAATGTTAACATTGCCATCATCATCCAAAATCTTGTTTCCCATATCTTCATATAATCCTCAAATGTAATTGTAATGTATGACCTGATGATCACGTTTTATGTAATGCATGGATTAGATTGAAAAAGTCTCAACAAAAAACTGGAACTAGGTGTGAAGATGAGATGATCATAACGATAGCATATTATTAGCATTTTGTCATTGACAAGGTTTACGTAGACATCTCAGCAGTTAACAAAAATTCACATTGCATTTTTTTTTCTGGGAACCTGACAAAAATACATTTTTTCTGTCGATAGAATGGCGTCAATCAAAGTTAGTCAGGATACATTTGGAACCTTCGAAAACCCTGACACAAAGAAAGTTGATACTGTGAAAAGGTATACTTTGGAAAATGAAAATGGTCTTTCAATCCAAATCATCGAATATGGAGCTACAATAACTTCCCTCAAGGTTCCCAGTCGAGATGGCAAATTGAGTGACATTGTACTCGGCTTTGATGACGTTTCCGGCTACCGCGGTCCAACCAATAAATATTTCGGTGCTTGCATTGGTCGAGTTTCCAATCGCATTGGGAAAGGCCGTTTCACAATAGACGGTCAAGATTATCAAGCACCTATAAACAATGGACCAAACAGTTTGCACGGTGGCTTTTTCGGTTTCGACAAGAAAATGTGGGAATCCAAAGTGGTCCAAGAGCAAGGATCAGGACCAAAGCTGGTGTTCAGTTTATTGAGCCCTGATGGCGATCAAGGTTATCCAGGGGACCTTCTGGCGCAAGTCACTTATCAGCTTACGCCTGATAACCAACTTCGATATGATTTCCAAGCGATGACAACAAAGACAACGCCAGTTGCACTGACAAATCATTCATACTTCAACTTGGCTGGCCATGAAAATGCAGACAAAAAGTTGGCAGGACATTTTATCCAACTGAATGCTGATAACTACACGCCTCTAGATGATAACCTTGTGACAAAGGGGCAAATCACCCCAGTTTCCGGAACTGTGTATGATTTACGGAAGCCAACGGATTTGGGAGAGATTTTGAGCAAATTCCCTGCAGGTCCTAATGGATACGATAACAACTTTTGCGTAAATCCAAGTGCCACTTCCTGTCCTATCCGTTTAGCTGCACGTATTCAAGATGTTGCAAGTGGAAGGGTGCTAGAGGTACATAGCGACCAACCTGGGGTGCAGTTCTACACTGCAAACTTTCTACCAGATGCGGAGGCAAAGAATGAACCAATTGTTGGAAAGGGTGGACAAAAGTATTGGAAGCATGGGGGATTCTGTATGGAAACCCAAAACTATCCAAATGCTGTTAATCATGTATGAATTTTGAGAAACGTACTACAAAATCATAAGCCACATTAAATGAAGCCATTCTTATGTTATTTTTTTTTTGTTTTTGCAGAAACATTTCCCCAATGCGCTTCTACAACCTGGAGAAGTATACCGGCATGCCGTAATTTACAAGATATACACTGTTCAATAAGCAAGCATCGTTTGAGGACGTCGAGGACTTGACTGGATAGCGACCTTCCACATGACAGATTGTCTAGACTACTTTTAATTTTAAAGTTTTGACTACAGCGAAGTGAACTCAAATCAAATGTTCAAAAACTGTAATATGAAAAAAATAAAGTAATTTGTACTGCCTACTAACTTGTCGAATCATTAATAGTCTGAAAATAAAATTCAAAATCAAAATGTTTCCGTTGAATAATGAATAATAATAACGAAGAAAATCCAACTGAAAGTAAATCCGCTTATCTTAAAGTCCCTGCATCGGCTTCTCTTTTAAACTGCAATTTACCATCATCCTCATTACTCGACAACAGTAATCATCCCCTGTACGATCCCGGGTTGGACGCTGCAAGAGAAATGTATTCAAATGAATTCAGAGCAAAAAGCTGCATACCTCATCTCAAACCTGGAGGGATTTTAGATCATTATCATGTTCTCGGTTTTGGTGCCGCTGTAGTAGCCAGAGACAAACCACCTTGTTGTTTATGTCAAGGGATAATGAATTGGAGAAAGCAACAGCCAATGAAAGAGCTATTCGTAGGGTTTCTTTTAATTGTCGCTATCTGCGTCGTACTTTATTTTTTACTTGCATAAAGTAATTTGTGGTAGTGATCACTGGTGTAAGTATTGCTTAAAAGATAAATATTTTAACATTAACAACCATTATCATTATATAAATACTTAAAAACAAGATCAGTTAACAAAAAATATAGAGATCTGTAAATTGCATATTGCACACAGCACAATACAAGGAAGTTTTAAGGGTTATAATGGAAGAAGCAACGTAAAGGGGAAAATAAAAAAATCCATGTCAGGCTTTTTCAATGAAAATATTGGATGGTGTCCCTTTTGAGGTGATGATAGCAACCAGTTTGTATCTAAACACATTGGTTTAACGCACCTAGAAACAAGGGACACCATACAAAAATAAATTTTTTGACATGGCTCTTTTACCTTGATGCAGTATCTAACTAGTATTATTTATCAAAGGCACAATACATTAAAAAATATCTGTTATAATACAATTTTAGCACTTGACAAAACAACCTAGTAGCTGACAATTTGAGCGTGCCTGGTTAAAGGATGAAATAGTCAGGAACGAAGTTTCTGATACAGTTTCAATGGATTTAAGAGACCAACGGCTAGAAGGCCTAGACCAAGACCAGCGCGCCATGAGACGACGTCGTCGAGGGACTTCAGGTCAGCTAGCGCGGAGCCTGTAAGAACCACAAAATTACATTTTATCACTTATCATCACTAAATCGGTTTAATCTTTAGGGTTATCAAGTGAATGTGTTTAAAATGTTTACCAGCATTGCACGTTAGAAAATTGTAAGGAGCCAGTCCCAACAGCACAGAGAGGAAAAACGCCCTGAGTGGCACTCCAACCTGTGGAGATGCCATGTTGATAAGCCAGTTTGGCGTCATTGGAAATATACGAAGACTTAGAAGATACTTATATAAATCCTTGTCGTTCTCCTTCTTTTCTATCTATATTTGAAATTCATTAATATGTTAAACGATTTGTTATAAATCAGGATTTTTTCAAAACGAAAGTGTGTATGATAAGCATAATATTTATCACCATTGAACGGAAATACTCGATCTTTTGTGGTGAAAACTTTTGTAAAATCGGTTTTCCAAAGTGTTTCGATAGGAGAAAGCAACTGGATGCTCCAAAAGCGGAAAGGACGCAGCATAAAATGAAGCCTTTTGCTACCCCAAACAATGCTCCACTTAACAAATTCATAAAAACTGATCCCGGAATGGCAAATGACTGTTTGTACAAATAGGCAGATGAAAAGAAAACTAGGGTGTAGCTCAGATTGTTGGTTACATATTCATCTAGCACATGACGCATTTGTTGGAGTTGGTCCAAATCTCTCGGAAATGAAATGCGCTCCTAAAAGAATGAATAATTAATCAAACACTTTATAATCAGTACTTCTTTACAAGAATTTGGTACATGCATGGTGCAGGTACATTTATTAGAAGCATTAGATTTAGTTTTAAAAGTTAACTTACATCGGGTCCACTCATTTCGTACAGAAAATATAACCAAAATGTGGCAGCAGATAGAATCGTCACCAGTGCCAAAACACTTTGAATTAATCCCAACGTCATTTTCACCGGAATAAATTCTTGCAACTAGTTTAATTAACTCTAGGCGCACTGCAGCTTTAAAAATCTCTAAACTGGTTTCGGAATGCTACGTTAACAAAATACTAAAGATTGAAGAACATGAACAGTTTATATATATCACAGAAAGAGAGGCTCCCTAAAACAACTAAAGTACTATGTGGAAAGCAAACAGTTGCATAATTGAAACACGGTAAAACGAAAACGACTCAGGGAACAAAATGACCACCTTTAACTGACTTTCCTGAGTTTTTTTTATTTTTAGTTTGGTCGCTTGGTCTCAATTTATAAAATTGTGCTTGTCTTGTGACTAATTTTGATAATGGGAGGAATGAAAGAGCAGGTGCATACAGAGAGAATGATGAACAGGTAATAAAAAATTTAATGGTAAATTAGGTGAAAAGTTTTTGGCTGGAGGAGAAAGTAGGAAATAAGACTATATGGAGGAAGCAAGCAAGTTGTGTGCCAAATGGAACGACCAGACTACAGAATTTTATTGATCTTCCGTGAAAGAAACTGGCTTGTCATGTCAAAAGACTGTGGATTTTCTGTCGGAGAATGAAAACAAATCTCATCTGTCCTCCTCATGCTTGATGTTTTTTATGGAGAGTAGAAGTAGAGCAAGAGAGGACGCACATACATAGCCAGGCCAGGCAGGTGCAATTCGCAGAGTTACATAATAATATTAACTTGAAGCGGCATGTAGTTTTATAGCGTTTTGTAAAAGAAAAATCCTCAATAAGACTTTGTCTGTGTAATCTTTCATGGAAAATATGAAAGTACGAATGTACCTACAATTTACAAATTATGTACGCACACATTTACTTTAAATATCGTTCAATATTTAATAGGACTAATTAGGATTTTTAAATTTTTGTGTACTGGAAATGCCATCAAAATTTTTGTTTCCAGTTTTCAGATGGATCAGTATTGTAGATTGACCTAAAGGTTGTAAGTAACGTCACCTGTGATATTTAATGACACAATTAAGAGTATGCTGTCATCTATCATTAATTCATCCCCTATTCATGAAATTACAGTACTCTGAGTACTCATCATGATCTATTCTAGAATAGATTTGATTGCATAGTATTCAAGCATGCCACCAAAATTACAATGGTTTGTAACAAAAACATCTTTTAGAAAACGATAACAAAGTATTTTTTCGGAGAATTAGAATTATCGACTTGAAATTGTCCATGTTACTTTTGTCATTGATTGACAAGTGACAGCTAATTTTACTATCCATTATATACTATTTATATACAACATTTACACAATTGCATAACGATATGTATTGCTTTTTACTGCGCGTTATATTATGCAATAACTTCCTTCTCAACTCCAACCCTACCTATTCAGTGCTATCCATATTCATTTCAATGGATTTCATATTACTTTTTAGATGAAAAACATCCCTTTTCCTTCCGGTGTAGGAGTAGCATTTCATTGTTACTTAATTTATTGAAAATATGCATCTATCTCTTGAAAAATAGACAATTACATCACAACAATAGCCAAATATGCCAAATACATAGGTACATAAATTTAAAGAACTTTATCTCGAATACATCGAACATGGATCATCATAAACATTAGTTACAAGAGATGATATGATGGTGGGTAGTGGGTATTCTAGTCGTAAATCGTAAAATCATGATTCGGCTTGGGTGCAGTCTGACAAACAAACAATGAAAGAGTTGACAATGCAAATGCAGCGTCAACAATTTGGTTCTGGTTGCATCTCTGCACCCACCAAGAAGGAAAGATACGGATGGTCGAGAGTCGCATGGTGTGACGATGAAGGATCATACGAAGATGTGAAGTTATTTATTTTTCATTCATTATATTTCTTGTTCTAAAGCGGTAATTTAATTATGTGTGTTTTTAAGGAATAATGAACAAACTATAATGTGTGAGAATTCTGGTTTTATGCGCATATTTTACAAAATGGTTAGCGCAATGCTTATGCTCATTTTTCAGATAAACACGATAACAAAACAATTAACCAAACCTTTGCAATTATTTTGACTTTTTATTTTTTATAAGTCATCTGCCCATACCCATATTATCAATATACATTTTTGTTTTAAAGTGTGAGCGGAAGGAAGGGACACAAGGTAAATGTTCATTTTAAAGTGTATTTTTCGTCTAAGGAAAAGATAATTTTTGTATGTTTATTCATCTTTGAACATCAATATCAACCGCTGTCACTTCTCATTCATCATCATGTTGATAAATGATGATTGGACTGAAAGTTGAGAGGGTTGTAAATTATGTAATGTAAATTAACCATGAACAAATCAGGTAGAATTTTTTTCTAATATATTTCCTTTGAAAATTTGAAAATGCTCATCAAAAGCGCATCATCATTTGACATTAAAACTTAAAGAGGAAATAGAAGTCTGCGCTCTTTGACCTTTAAGACTTGTTATTCCAAATTGGTATGCAAAATATATTATTGGAATTTCCCTTTTGTCTGAAAAAATTTATTGTAATAAGAACAATCATCATTTTGAATTTTTAAAGTTGATTTGTCATAAGTCTTGTGTAAAATAGGATGCATACATATTTTGAGCAGGTAATGTAATCAAATCAGTTGTAATCATGTTATGATTATCGAAAGTCAAGTGAACACTTTAGAGTTCGGAGGCACGTCCTTAAGTTGACACGCTTGAGAACATTTTTCTGCTCTCGCTTCACAATTTTTAAAAAGAAGATGATAATATGATATAAAGCTTGACAAGACTCTTGACAAGGTATGAAAATTTATAACAGAAAATATGAAGATGAGTGATTTATGTACCTAAATACTTTTGAAATAAAAGATGCAAGTTGCATATCAAAATATGTGGATGAAGATGATAGTTGATGCAGCCCATTAAAACGCACTCATCAGTCACATCGGCACGTACAATAAATTTTAGTTATTTTCGATGATAAAGTCATTTCCTCATTTTTATTGTTGATATTTTTTTAAATCACTAATTTGTGGTGGCTCCAACTAAGAATATTAGATTGTTTGGCTATTTCACTTTCAGTTTTTTCAAGAAAAAAAAAGTTCTCAAACATGACAAGATTGAAGATGAAATCAGGTCATTTAATAGCTCAAACCTCAAAACATTATACCATACCACAGCTATCAAAATACCCCAAAAAATTAATGTAATGTAATTGCATTAAAAAATTATCCACTTTTCTTTGCAATTGATGCAAAATGCTGTACAGTAGTGCACGTTTTGTGACAAAACTTGTTACACAAATAGAAACCCATTTTAGAAAAACCAATAATAAAGTATTAAAATGGTTTAGCCAAAACAAAAGTATAAATTTTCTAGTTGAACTTGAAACTTGAATAAAAAGCTTGGGAATTTTTTATTGTTTCTATTTGCTCTAATTCAGGTTGAGTTGGTAAAAGTGATTTCTTTTCTAGAAAACCAACAACTTTTCTTCACACGGTTAATATTTTTGTGGTCGTGTGGTCCAGTTTACAAAAATCCAACTACCACTACTACTTTATTTACTGAATCTTCCTTTTCCTTTCAATATTTTTTAAAGATTCATCTTTTCATGTTTGCAGACAACTTTTAAAGCAAAATATTCATACACAAACTAAACATCAATACAAAAATAATAGCCAATTTTATAAATCTTCAGTATTTTTCATTTTCTTTCAAGCGTATCAATCAACAAGCGCATTTTCCACCTGTCATACCCTTTTCAACAAAAAAATTACAATGAAAATGAAATTGTCAACGTCCATTCCTCAAATGAAAGCAGTTCTAAAGCCTAAAATCTTAAAAGCATATAATGAAAATGCAACGTACTTCCGTTTTTAAAAATTCAATTTACTCATCAACCCAAACCTATTTTTGGACTTGCAGAACAAACTCAAAATTGAATTCATTCATATCGCACACTGAACCTATCTTACCTCACATAATTATTATTTCTTCAAGATCCACATTCAAATGATTACATATTTTTAAACTCAATAAAAATATTAATCCACAATTAAACTTCTCACTTTCATTTTCATTCATGTTAAAATGACACCTCTGCTTTTTCGTCTTCTCATCATGTTACATCTTAAACAGGTGCAATAATTAACGAAAGTTTAATATTAGTGCATATCATCATTATTTTCATTTTTACAATCGTGAATCACTGTTCATTCTTCCTCTACGTCGTAGCGGCTATAAACTAGCTTTGTAACATGATAGCTAGCTGGGCCATTATGTCTTTTGGGCCATGTGTGCGTAAAAAATGAAAACTCATAGTGGCTAATAATCTCTCACGGTACATAAAGGAAAAAAGAAGCGTACCAAATTTCTTGCACCTACACGATTATATGGTCATTCACATTAAATAATACCATCAAAACATGTTGTTAGACCATCTATATTCATCCATTCCACAAATCTTTTTTAATAATAACATAATATGTCGTAATATAAAAATGCGGTAACAATTAATAATCGTGCGTAGTGCGGAACATCCAAGAATGAAAATAAAATTCATTCCTCTTTTCATTTTCAATTTTAGCCTCAGCATTTTTTTCTTCCATTTTGTTAATCAACACTTGCAATTATAACTTATCTTTATAGTTCTCTTATTATTACTGCATTGCCCATTGCACACATTACCAAATTACTAGTATTAAATTTTAAAATGTCGAAACCTGTCATGCTAGACCATCTATCTCTCACATTTTAGGCATTTGCCATTGATTACTACCCTGGCCTGCCACACCTGTCATATCTTATCATTGGGCTACCTATGCAGTGCAGTGCAAATCCATTAAATTTACAAACTGCCTATTTACCTTTTACAAATTTTTGCTACGTATGCACATTATTATTTTCTTGCATGTTAAGAACACATTTTCTTTCTTTTCAAACTCTCAATGAGATTTTCTCTTAAAACTGATTTCCTTCCTTCCTTCCTCATCATTCCATTCCTGATCTGATGTAATGAAAAAATTTGTGGCACATCCTACAATTCTACTTACATTAAATAAATGTCTATTACATTTTTACTATTTACTTGTCTATCTTTATTGCAAAACTTTTTTTTGTACTCTACCAATCTATCTGTAAATTATTTATGCATGTTTCACGTTTACCTTCTCTGATTAAAATTGGTATAGACTATACCGTATAGTCCACTAAAATCACCGCCTCTCTCTCTCTCTCTCTCTCTCATTTTGAAAATGAATGAAATGAATCTCAAAGAAAATGTATTTCAAATAATGAACAATGACTAAAATAGTTTAATGATGATGATAAGTGTACAGCGTACATAGTCAATAATGTTTTAGTAAGTGCATTACATGTAAGTTAAGAGTAAGTGAGTGAAAACTGTGAAGAATGGAAAATGTAGATACGATGATCATTTTAAATTTTTAAGTGATCTATGATAAATACATATGCAAAATGCATATATCAGGGCATAGAACCGTCACTTGACTGCTGTTGCAGTTTTTGAAATTTTATCATCATCGTACTCCTGAGATTATCATTATATCTTGTTATTGTTATTATGATGAATCCCAAAATTGATCAGTGAACAAACGAACCGTGTAATAGTAACAAAAAAAAAAGAGAAGTAGCGACAGAAGTGCAACTGACTGACTAGTGAGTATGGCGTCTCTTAATATGTCATGTTTACAAGAATTTTTAAAGTGAATATTTTCACATTGGTTAGAAGTAAGAACTCTCAACACAAATCATTATATACTTCTTGAGAATGCTTGTTTTTTCTTGGCTATATATATAAGTGACAAGCTCATTACCACTCTGTTTCTCATTTGTCATTTTCAAATTGAAGAGGACACTTGTTATGCAAGCGTTGGTGGTGGTGAAAAAAGTGTTCCTTAGATAGGATACCTGTGCACTTCTTTCCAATGCAATAATATTATAAAATGTTTTTCTAGATTTGAGATGAAAGTGCGAGTTGTTCATCATTATCATCGTACTTGTCATCATCTTTGTTACTTTTGTGCGTTTTTTTTTCATAAGAAAACCACACAGCTCAGCGCTGAAATGCTGTTACTGTCACTATATCGCTGTTAGTCAAATAGGGTTTGTAGTTTGTGTGAAGCCTTTATTTCTTTTTTGGTAGCCCGCAGTTCTTTGTTGCTTTTCAATTTCAACTTCCTTCCTGTCTTCGTACATCGCGCATCGTACACAAAACATAGTTGTAGAAGTGGATGCCGACCTGTCCTTCAACTTTTTTCTGCGGAATTTACATGTACTACCAATTTGAAAGATTTACTTGAAAAAAAGTGCAAAAACAATGTTATGGGTAAATAATTATTTGAATGACTTGCTTCAGTCATCACGAAATCAGTGCCATTTGAAGATTCCTCGAGGAATCAAGGTTTGTTAGGCGGAGAGAGATAGGGAGAGAGAGAGTTTGTACTTTTTTGTACACATTTACCATTTTTTTTAAAGATGGGGGTTTGGTCATTTACACTGGTAAGTTTTTTGTACAAAACAAAAATAAAAAAACATTTCTTACTTCCGGTTTATATGTAATTAATGATTTATCGTGTGAATTTCAGTTTCGACCTAGTGCACTTTTATGTGCATCCATAGTCCTAGTAATTTTCCTCTTTCCTGAAACATGTCTTGCTGGAAAGAAGCAGAAGGTTATTCCCCCAGTAAAGCATCTTTTTGGAGTTGGAATAGGTTACCAGAAAGTAGTACATTACAAACCTGTATTAGTAATTTCAAAATCGCGTCGTTTAAAACACCGTCCCATGGGATGGGGTTGGAGTGGAGGTGTTGGGAAAAGTGGTAGTAGTGGTGGTGGTGGGGGAGGCTACAAATCATATACACCAGTAGTTATACAGCAGAAAAGTTCTGGAAAACGTGGATATCCCTATGGCCCTCCACCTCATCATCATCGGAGAAAACGTAAGCGTCCTCAGCACCATCATTACCATCCCAGTCCAAGTAATGGACCTCAGCACAGTCCAATGAGTGGACCATATCACGGCCCACCAAGTAGTGGTGGTCCACAACATAGTCCAATGAGTGGTGGTCCACAGCACAGCCCAATGAGTGGCCCACATCATAGTTCAATGAGTGGTCTACATCATAGCCCAAGTGGTAGTGGAAGCAGAGGATGGGGCTGGAGACAAGCTGGTCGGAAGCGACCCCCGAGAAACCATAGGAAAGGTCATGATCGTTATCATAATCATCATAGTAGTGGAGAGGGTTATCATGATCATGGTAGAGGCAACGGTGGATATCCTGAAGATGATAACGACCATCGTGACAGTGGTGAAAGTTATCGTCATCGTCCTGAAATTTCTGACCATCCTCCCAGCCCTAGTCCTACCCCCATGCATTATCACCGTGATGACTACAAAGATACAGGAGGCGTTTGGGGCGGAGGTGGTGTTAGCAACGGTGGAGGTCTTGTGTATCCCTCCCATTCTTCAAACTACTTTGGTTCCCCATACTCTACCCCTGATGACATGGAAGAAGATCATGGAGGCTACGAAAGTGGGATTCATGAGCAGTGGAACAAGGAAGAAATGACATCAACGCCCTCCTCAAACTCAGAGATTTCAAGTACTCCTTCTCTCTATCCATTTGGAGATGATCGGGAGCCCCCAAAAAGTGATACAAGTGTTACCAGTATTCACCGAGATTTTTTGAAAACTCACATGAAGAATTTTCATCAATTTCAAGATTACCAACAAGCCACTACAGTTCAGCCTGAGCACAATAATAAGTTGTACAAGCAAGATTATCAGAATACCCCATTTTTGTTAAGGCCACCAGGGCCCATGTTTTCGACAATGGATAGCTCTTCAGAGGAAAGGGGTGCAGGGAGCAACACCAATAATCTTAATTACGATGATAACGACTACTCCTACGAAGAAAAAAATCGTGCGAATATTCCAAATGATAATTTTGATGATTCTTATTATGACAACTTCGACATTAACAGAAGGATTAAAACAGCTAATCTGCAAAGCACGCAAATACCTAGCACAATACAACCTACTTCAGCAGTAAATGATCCATTAAATAGTAGTGGCAGTAATAATGAACCTCAAATCATTACTGCAGCCCCACCGCTACAGAGCGATAATAAAAATTTTAAGCCCAGTCCAAGAGTTGATGAGATGACGATGGGGATGGGTACCTCTTCGAACAGCTTTAATGAAGCAGGCTTTTTTCCTAGTTTTGAACAATTTCAGCAAATGAAGATGACATGACATGAAATACTTAATAATATGCGCAATGTAAAACATTACTGAATTTAAGAATACTTTGTTGTTTAATGTATAAAAATAAATTAATCATCGTTTTTATTTTATTTCATTTAATTAAGTCATTGCATAAAAACTACTATGCTTGGTAAAAATCCTTACTCATTTTTCAATCATTTTAGACTCCATCTTCCAAATCAAACGTGTACACACCTCCTCCCACCGAACAAATCACCCGAGCCCTTGTCGGATGAGGATTTAAACTTGTCACTGGATGAGAACTACCTTCATCGTTAACTTTTAACAAGGCTTTGACCTCTTCCGTAATTAAATCCCAAACGTAAATACTCCCAAAAGGACTTGCACTCAATACATACCTATCACTAAAATCGAAACCTACCTCAATTTTGTAATCTTTGTACTTGTCACTGGTATGACCTTTATAGCACGCCAGGAGTTCCCCAGTATCTTTATCAATTAGTTTTACACTTTCATCAGCCACTGACAATAAATGACTGGCTTGATCTCTACTAATTGCTACACTTGTTACAGCATCAGGCATACAGTCCACAGAGAGGGAGCCTTGTCTCAGGTCATACAATCGAGTATATCCATCCGCACACCCAACAAGAATGGTATTATTTGTAATGGCAATTGAGGTAATACAGTCCTTGGCTTCATCAAAACACTGAATTTCCTTTTGTGAATTTCGGGCTGAACGAAGATCCCAAAGTTTGACGGTATTATCCTGAGAACCGGAAATGATTACTGAAGAAAGCTCATTAAACTGGATGCAAGTTACGGCAGAATTGTGGCCCCTCCATCGTCTCTCCAGGCGAGAGGTGGAGACATCCCAAAGAAATACATTTTTATCAGAACCAGCCGAACAAATCAGACCATTGTCACAGGAGCCTCTGACATCCAAAACGTCGCCTGAATGGCCTTGATAAGTGCTTAGAAGGAGGGATTGCTCTGCATTCCATAATTTTATGGTGCGATCAGAGCCACAGGTCATCAAATAGTCGCCATCAACTATCAACCAAATTAAAAGTCTTTTAAAAATATAACTCAACAAAAATTGAAAGTTATCATATCACCAAATGGTTTTGAAGACATCTTATGCAATTTACTTACCATTGTAACGTACTGCCCTTAATGCACCCTGCTTACAATTCGGAATTGTAGACACTGGAGTGTGTACCTTATCAGTCATTTTGTACAAAAAAAGCTCAATTAACTTAACAAAATGAAAGTAACGTTTGATTTTGGACGTTTCCTCAGGTCGTCGAAAGAATATGTCAACTTCTACTAGAGTGCCGCTGCTGCTTGTAAATAAAAAAAAACATGTGTTGTGTGAGTGTATCAACATCTACTATCTACTCTACATGTCCAGCTAATGGTAAAGTATTGTACAACTCATGTACCTCAGCTGCTTTTTGCACATGCGATGCAGAATTCAGATGCAATTTCTGTAAAAATGTAGCCGATGCGTCATCATTATCATTACATTGCTCTGTTTGTTTACAATTATCAACTGATGAACACAGTGATCAGTTGTTGAAGGTGGACACCGGATTTAGCCGCCAACGAAGGACCCATATGTAAAGTTTTAGCTACTCCACAGGACAAAAATTAAAAAATGTTTA